>SKCR01042415.1:0-58087 GCA_019454045.1 Zanthoxylum bungeanum
GCAGTGAGCAGAATTTCAGTTCGTTTTTGTTGCCAAATCGTCTCTCAACCGCTCGATGTAAGTATTCCGCACTTCCGTGTCGTTGTTTCGCTTATGATTCATGCTTGAGTTTTGATCTTGGGACCTCTAGAAACTCCAACATGTTGTGCCAAAGCCAAGGCTTAGTTGATTCAGAGGAAAGGTAGGTAATATATTGGATATATTGGCATTTATAAAATATAGTTTCGGACTTGGATGTCCCCCTACTTTATCTAGGAATTGGATCGGATCCAATTGATCTTAGAGATCTACCTAGTTAATTATCATACAATTTGTTGGCCAAAGTCAAGATTGTGTGATATTTAACGGGATCCTAGCCCGCTAGGAAACACCGTTTCCCGAGTACTCGACAGAGGGTTAGAGGCTCGCCGAAAAATAGTGGGAGGCAAGAATTGAATTTGCAATATTCGTTTAATTACTTACCATACGCGCTCAAACAAATATCATTCGTCAAATAAATTAAATGTTAGTTTGACTAATATTTAAATGTTGTTTTATTTAACTGTTGGACTGTATTCAAACAAATTAAAAGTATAGTTGATTAATATAGTTGGACTATAATAATCATTATATTTAATAGTACCTAAATCGTTGATTAAAATAGTTGGACTATTAAAATCAAGATAAAATTGAAAGATTGACATTTAAAGCATAATCCTAGGGAAAATGTATTTAAATGGTTTAATTTTCAAAATTGGGAATAAAGTTTCAGGATAGTCTTGAAAACTAATAAGTTACTTTATTTGATAAAATAACATATTAGGCTTAAGCCCGGAGTTAAGCGAACAGTCGAGCATAATCTTTGGAAGATTCATGTGATGATAACTTTAGTGCTTAATCCATTTAGCTTGTCGCAGTAGACTCCTTAATTTCTTAATCAGAACTAAGGATTAGATCCTTATAGTATGATACTGAAATTGAAGGATCTTCATCGATCTATTGTTAGATCTTAGAAGTACTAAATTGCAATAATAACTCTTGGAGAAATAATGACTATTCTCAAGGAGACAAAGTCAAAGTTTACAATAAGGCAAGTATCGCAAGGCGCACCTTACTTCGACATTCCAGAATGCCTAGGCTAGGCCGAACGCTTCTGAGTGTTGAAAATGGAAAAGGCAAAACCATTATAGTCTTCTGGGAAGATAAAGGACATATCCCAAAATATCTACCTAAAATGTGGCAAACGGGATCGCGGAAGCGTGACTGCCGTTTGGACAAAGCAGACATGAAGGAATTGAAGATGAGCAAGGCTCCGACTTCAAAATATGGTTGTCACATTATGTTCACTTCTAGTATTAAAATTGGATTTTAAATACTTAGTGTGGTACATGAATATATACTGATGTTCAGAATCTGCTTGAGCAGGATACTGACTTCTAATGAGATTAATCTGCAAAACGGAAACGGGACGAAAGTCGCTGTTTCAACCGTAGATACCTAAGTTTAGAAACTACCATTCGGGTGTGTACCTAAATTTGGAAACTGTTATAATGTAACTAGTTTGACTAGATACATTATCTCTATATCAGTGTTTGACCCGCTGCGGGTGAACCTTTATATTCTAGAACACTAAAGTGTTTTATTATATAAAGATGATATTGAGATAAACACATTAGATGTGAATAACAGAATTTATATTTTGAATATAAATAAATCTCAAATGTACAAAATGACAAACAAATAGCTCATACTGATTTGATCAGAAGAAACTGTTGTGGCATTATTGTCTGAGACACATTTAAACAAGACTCGTATATCCACACTTTCTAATAGTGGGTACTAGGATGGATTTGATTCTATTCAAATAAAGTCTACGAATCTAGTTTATTTGGCAAAGTGCCTAAAACACTGTTTACTTGGTAAAAGTGTAAATGCCACCGATCTGTTTGCCCTAGTTCATAGTGAAGCAAGTGGGCCCATGTCTAGCTAGGCTAGAGGTGGATATGAATATTTCATGACCTTTACGGATGTGGCATCGCGTTATGGTTATGTGATTCTTTTGAAGAACACAAATCGAAAACTTTTAAAGTTTCGACACGAAATAGACAAACAGATCGGCTAAAGTATTAAACTGTCATGGTAAGACCGTAATGGAAAATACTTAAGCAATAAGTTTCTAATAAACTTGAAAGAGTATAGTATTCTTTCAAAGAGGACTCCTCCTGGAACACGTCAGTTTAACGGTGTGTCCGAACTGAGTAACCGAATTTTGTTAGACATGATAAGGTTAATCATGAGTAGCTCTGAGCTACCATTTCCTTCTACGGATAAGCATTTAAACAGTGCAGAACTTATTTTGAATAAGGTTCCATAAAATCTGTTTGACAGACTTCATATTAGATATGAATAGGAAAGAAACCAGATTTCTCATTCCTGAATATTTGGGTATGCTAGGCAAATGTTTGGATGATACCAAACTAGAACCCAAATTGGATAAGTGCCAAATTGTAGGTTATCCTTGGGATACCAAAGTATAGTATTTATACATCTCACAAGAGAACAATTTAATTGTTGCTCACCATGCGGTTTTCCTAAGAGGAATACCGATATACAGTGGTAAGTGGGAGGATAGTAAAACTCGATGAAAATCAGAGTAATACTGTTCAAGTCACCGATTCCTAATGGAACATAAATAGTTCATCAAGGATGAAACTATACCAGTAATCTTCGAATACACAAGAACCGCGTAAGTCTAAGAGAGTCAATAAATAACCTGGGGTATGGGTTTCTGATCTCACCTCATAAAGATGTCTATCTTATTGAGGTATACGAACTGACTACGTAAGAGGAAGTGATACAAGGTATCGACTCCCTATTATGGCAAAGTGCCATGACATCCGAAATGGATCCCATGTATATCAACAAGTTTGGATACTAGTTGATGTACCGCAAGGCATTGTGCCTATTGGTACTATATAAGTCTTCAAGGAAGACATACGTGGAAGGCAACATACCAACGTATAAAGCTAGGCTTTTAGCGGAAAGGTATCGTTATCAACATTGTGTTGATTACGATTCAACCTTTTACCTGTTGCCATGGTAAATCCATTTGAATAATGCTTGCTGAAGCTGCATGTTTCATGTATGAAATATGTCAGCTTAACGGGAAAATTGCTTTCCTGAAAAGGAAACCTTTTGGAGGATGTTTACAACATCTTGTCGATTTTTTCGTACTTAAACTAGCAAACAAGGTTTGCAGGTTATTTGATCCATGTATGGATTGAAGCAAGCATTGAGTTCTTGGAATTATCGTTTGATGTAATCATAATGGAGTATGATTTAATTCAAAATGAAATGATTCTTGTGTATATAAGAGGGTTAGTGGGAGCGCACTGACAGTGGCTGTCCTATATAAATAATGATAATATGTCATTTCTTGGAAATGATATTCCCATAAAACTATTGGTGAAAGCTTGGCTTTCGAGAAAATTCTCCGTAGAATTCTTGGGAGAAGCAACCTTTATTCTAGGAATAAAGATCTACTGGGATAGATTTGAAGTTGTTAATAGTATCTGAGAAATCGTACATTAAAAAATGTACATGACCTGGTGTCTCATACGTTTTGAACATATGAAGTCACAATCGGGCCAATCCTAGTGATGGTCACTGGATTGATGTTAAGAACATACTTAGTATCTTAGAGAACTAAGGATGTTGTCTTAAACTATGGAGAAGGAGAACTTGAAGTGACTAGGATCACTACTGCAAGTTTCATAACCGATAAAATGACTATAAGTCGCAAACGGTACTATAAAGTTTGAATAACGGAACAGTGAGCTGGAAATCTTCCAAGCAAGATATTGTTACAGAATAAACAACAAATACGGGTTATTTCTGCAGCTGAGGCGGCAATAGAAGCCATTTGGATCGATAAAAATCTAATTAGATTAGATATAGTTCTGTTAGCTGCTGACCCAGGCGTCAGCACACGCTAAAGAATTAATGGTCTCATCAAAGATCCAGATATATACTTTGATATTCATCTGATTCATTCGGATCATACATCGTCGCAATGTGATGATCGAATAAATCACATCAGATGATAATCATGCAAATCCGCTGACGAAAGCCTTTTCTCAGCAGTTTGAGCCAACCGTACATAGTTCGGGTGTTAGACACTCGAGTGACTGGCTATAGGCCAAGTGGGAGATTGTTGGACAATTATGACCCATAGCGTCACTATTTGTACATATCATGGTGTTGTTGTACAAATTAACTATGTGACAAAGGAGATTGCTCTCTTATCATTTGTGATTAGATCACCAAGATGTATAAATGATAGGAGGTCCTTATGATTTGTTCCTGGATTGAGAATGATATGAGACAGTATCAGTCCACGAAGGATAAATCATTAAATATCCCTAGTCAGAGTATTATCGAGATCGGACATCGATAAATACGTAAAAGACTAGTATTACACTTGTGCGCGTTGTGAGGGCATAACAGCATAGTTCTCATATATTTGGGTATAGGATACTCATGCAAGTGTAATAGGAGGTTGTGTTTTACCGATGGTACGGGAAACAGCTTCGCTCTGGATAGACCCCCTCGGAATTCCATTGGTAGTATGACTATGTGTCTATGGAAGTCCGAAATCAGGGTAGGTGTATTTGGTCTTAACTTGAGACTTGCACCGCTAATACTTGCGACAATCAATATTCTTTGGTTGTGGTCATCCAGGGCTTTAACCGATTCTGTGTACGCCTATGCTGGGTATATTGAGAATCGTAGTGTGTTGGGTGTGATGTCAAGACGGAAGTATCACTCCAGTCATATGGAGATGATGATCGCGTAGGGATAGAGAACTGGTTCTCTAAGGGTGCAACCATCGGGATAATATGACTTGGTCATGATTATCCGATAATAAATAGACTAGTTGCTCGTAATCCGATATATGCTTCGTATGGGGCACACACTGTACCAGCTCCAAGCCTTGCATGTGATCATCCGATACTGGATCGAAATACGCAATACTATGTATACTACGCCTGATATAGATCCTTATATTCCTGTAAGGATATTTCTTGAGAATTGGGTAGGCATGGCGCTTTGCTAGAAGCCAACCTTGTCTTGTAAATCGGTATAAACGTAGTACTAGGTACTTACGTGTTCGGATAGTCCGACGACCAAATTTACTGCCAACATATCCGGGGATCTCATAGGTCGCTTCCCGAGGATTCACCGATGACGTATGACTCGCACTTTTATTAATCTGGGATTAATTAGAAGAGAGAGAAAATTAATCTGGGATTAATTGCGGAGATATTTTATCTGGGATAAAATATCATTTAAAGAGAGATAACGATTAATTTAGAATTAATCGATAAATAATATTTGATATATTAACGAAATTGGATTTCGACGCGGAATTAAAATTAAATTTTAATTCGGACGAACGAGTTAATTTAGAATTAATTCGTTAGTGACATGAATAGTGATTTCGCTAGGCATAATCATTTAATTACGTCGCAACGGAAAATTCGTTAATTTTGAATTAGCGAACCCGAGCTCGGGATTGTTTGTGAGCGCATTCGCATTTCGAATTCGAGTGCGGCACGCAAGTCAAATCAAGCGTCAAATCGCTTGTCGCATCTAGCGTCACATCATTCGTCAATCAAGTGATAGATGTCTTTCACTTTGAGTGATTGACGCCAGTCACTATTCATATATTGATTGATGTAGTGGTTGTGGGCTTTAATAGTTTGACTTTTATAAAGCCAAATATGTGGTAAATGAATTTAAAATTCATTAAGTGTATTTGATACACGAAATCCAACCATTACACAACTCTCTCTCTCACACACATTTCTCTCCTCTCATTCACGCCCTTGGGGCTGTTTTTCTTATGGTTTGGCAGCCCACTACCGAGAGTTAAAGAGGAAATAGGAAGCAAAGTGTTTGATTTTTGTGGCAAAATCAAGAGAGCTAGCACTCCGAGAGACATGCGAAGGTTATAGGGAAGTCCACCCATGAGCTTGGAATCATTTGACGAAGCTTGGAGCTTGTTCAAGGAGCAACAATGGCCGAATCTTGGAGAGGACTGCAGCTCACTGCCGTGAGCAGGAAGGAGGCAGAAAACAATTTTTTTGTTTGTTGCCGCGTCGTTCAACCGCTCGATATGAGTATTCTGTAACTCTCTCTTTGTATTCGCACTTATTTTATGCTTTATATTCGATCCTCGAGACTTAGAGATCTCCAACACAAGGAACAGAGGGAACGAGTAATGCCCAGCCATCACGTTGAAAATTTTCAGAGAAATCAACAAAGATGTTGGAGTCAAGGAATCTACTGAAGAAGTTCCAAAAGAAAGCAGCGAAGCAAATCCACTGATAGAGGAAAATGAGGCAAAAGAAAATGATCAAGAAAGATTCACTCCACCTCCATCCTTTCCACATCATTTTCAGAAACATAAGCTGGATAAACAATTTGCTCGATTCCTAGAGATCTTAAAAAGTTCATATCAACATTCTATTTGCAGAAGCGTTGGAATAAATGCCCAGCTATGTCAAATTCAAGAAAGATATTCTGTCACGAAAGCGGAGATTGGGAGATTACGAGACGAAAGCATTGACAGAAGAATGCAGCGCCATCATTCAGAGGAAGCCTCCCCCAAAGTTGAAAGATCCTGGCAGTTTCACCATCCCTTACACAATAGGAGAACATTACTTCGGTAAGGGTTTGTGTGATTTAGGTTCTATTATTAACTTGATGCCTTTATCTATTTACAGGAAACTGCATATTGGAGAAGCAAAGCCCACCTTAGTCACTCTGCAACTGGTTGATAGATCACTCACATTTTCGAGAGGGATAGTGGAAGATGTGCTTGTCAAAGTCCATAAATTCATTTTCCCAGCAGATTTCATTGTCCTTGACATGGAGGAAGACAGAGACGTACCCATCATCCTCGGGAGACCATTCTTGGCTACAGGTCAAACCATTATTGATGTATAAAAAGGTGAAATAACCATGAAGGTGCAGGACTAAGAAGTAACATTCAATGTTTTCAAAGCCATGAAATTCCCGAATGACGAAAATGAGGAGGAATGTTTCAGACTTGATGTAATAGATAGTATCATCCATAACACAGATGCAATGCAACTTTCCACTGACAAACTTAAAGCATGCATCACCAACATGACTGATATAGAATTAGATGATGAGATTCCAGAATGTATCAACTATCTTGATGGAGCCTCTCGCTTCAGATCGACACCACAGGTGGAAACCTTGGAACTACCAAGAAATGAGCGAATCAAGCCCTCGATTGAAGAACCACCGCAGCTGGAAATAAAGCCACTTCCGACCCATCTCAGGTATGCATAACTGGAAAACTCTTTTGATTTACTTGTGATTATTTCTTCGTCGCTAACGTGGGTGTAGGAAGATAAGTTGTTGAGAGTGTTACGTGAGCACAAGATAGCTATTGGCTGGATTATAGTAGATATTTGCGGCATTAGTCCATCCTTTTGCATGCACAAAATCCTGATGAACAACGAGTACAAAGCCACAGTGGAGCATTAACGGAGACTGAATCTAATCATGAATGAAGTTGTGAAGAAAGAAATCATAAAATGGTTGGATGCCGGCATCATCTACCCCATTTATGACAGTACTTGGGTGAGTCCTATGCAATGTGTACACAAGAAAGGAGGAATGATTGTAGTCAAAAATGAAAAGAACGAGCTGATTCCAACAAGAACAGTGACTCGATGAAGAGTATGCATGGACTACAGGAAGTTGAACAAAGCAACAAGGAATGATCATTTCCCACTACCATTCATTGACCAGATGCTAGATAGGCGGGACATGAATTATACTACTTTTTGGATGGATACTCAGGATACAATCAGATTGTCATCGCCCCAGAAGATTAGGAGAAAACTATTTTTACATGCTCGTATGGTACTTTTGCTTTCCGCAGGATGCCATTTGGACTCTGTAATTCTCCTACCATATTTCAACGTTGCATGATGGCTATCATTTCAGACATGATAGAACAAAGCATGGAAGTCTTCATGGATTACTTCTCAGTGTTTGGAGACTCGTTCGACCACTGTTTACAAAATCTGGAAAAATTGTTACAAATATGCGAAAATACCAACCTGGTACTCAACTGGGAGAAATACCACTTCATGGCGTAGGAATGCATTGTCTTGGGACATCCGATCTCACAGAAATTAATCGAGGTAGACAAAGTAAAGATTGAGACAATAGAAAAATTACCTCCACCATCATCCGTCAAAATGATTCAAAGTTTTCTCGGGCATGTAGTATTTTACAGGAGAATTATCAAAGACTTCTCCAAGATTGCTAAACCTCTATGCAATCTACTGGAGAAAGATGTGACGTTCCACTTCACCAAGGAATGCAACCATCATTTCGAGTGCTTGAAATAGAAATTGGTCTCTGCCCCCATCATAGTAGCACCAGACTGGATGCTTCCATTTGAAGTGATGTGCAATGCTAGTGATTTTATTATAGATGCAGTTTTAAGATAACGTAAAGCGAAAAATTTTCACACCATTTACTAATCTAGTAAAACATTGAATGAAGCACAACTCAACTACACAACAACTGAAAAGGAGTTGCTCACAGTTATGTTTGCTTTTGATAAATTCTGCTCATATTTGCTGGGTTCCAAAGTGGTGGTCTACACAGATCATTCAGCAATCAAATACCTGATCGCAAAGAAATATGCCAAGCCCAGATTGATCCATTAGATGCTTCTACTGCAAGAATTTGACGTGGAGATCCGAGACAGAAAGTGGACAGAAAATCAAGTGGCAGATCACTTGTCAAGGCTTGAAAATGGAAGTACAACTGGCAATGAGCTGACAAACAAAGAAACTTTTCCAGATGAACAGTTGTTTGCCATCAAGCAGCAGAAAGTCCCATGGTATGCTGATTATGTAAACTACATAGTATCAAAGAAATGGCCGTTAAATGGACACATCAGTAACAGAAGAAATTTTTCAAAGAAGTCAAGCATTATGTATGGGATGAGCCGTACCTATTCTAATGTTGTGCAGATCACGGTATGTATAGTGGTGTAGGATAGACATTCCAATCTCGATCATTGTTTATGTATTTTCAATTCATGTTTACAGTTTATGATTATGATTTTGGCTTATGTATACAGATTCGGATCATGTTTATGATTTCCATTCATGTTATGATTTCAAGTTCACGATTATATTTTCTGTATATATTTTAGTTTTCTACTCATGTGTTTACTTTACAAATTTTCAGTCATTTTTTCATGTTTACAAGTTTAATCACACATTTATATCTTCATCAATGTTATTCAGGTTTCAGTCATGTCATGTTCTTTTTTCAACTGAAGTTTAGTTATTTTCAGTCAAATTTCATGTTAACTTATTTTCTGGCCATGTTTTATGATCTCATTTTCATGTCTTGACACATTTCTAGTTTTACAAGTCATGTTATCGTTTTCAGTTTTGATGCTCACGTACAGTTAAGTTATCACGTTTATATTTTCAAGTCAAGCTACCATTTTAGTTTCACGGTCAGTTCATGTCACGATCAGTTTATGTTACGGTCAATGTCACGTCACATTTTCCTCTTTATGTCACATATATGTTATTATGTTTCAGTGTTCAGTCATGTATATGTCCTCATATCAGGATAGTGTTTATGTAAATATACATAAGACACGTTGTGAATCTCGTTCTAGGTTTGACGTATAATTTCGGTTAAATATGTATTTGATATTATATAAGTTTATATTTTTATATCAACTCACTAAGTTGTCAGGTGACTTAATTCTTTCATTTTCAGTTTTGCAGGCATTTCACGATCACGCATGCAGAGAACGAGCTTGAGAGCTATGGACATCAGCTACTGCAGTCATTAGAGAAAATATTAGGGTTCACACGTAAAATATATGTATTAGTTTAACTGACTTAAACTATTAACAATGTTATTTAAGTTATGGATATTTAAGTTGAAAACCATGGGTATTGATTTATGAATATAGCAAGTTTAGTTCAGATACATAAGATGATAACATGCATGTATAGTATAATTCAGGTTCAGGCTAATATGTAGTGAGCAGTCTAAGTGTAATTCATGTAAGTATGAAATAGGTGAAATTCACGACTGGTTAGAGAAGCATATGTCACAAATACCGAGGTGATACAATTAGTAGGAAAAATCATGATATTTAAGAGTAGTAGGCATGCATATTATAAAAATTCAGAATGTTAATATATGTATGAGTAATTAATTCAGAATAAGGATATATCACTTCACGTCATGTATATGGATGTCACGAGGCTCAAAACGATGGCGACATTGTCTCATACATATCGCGTCCTGGAAATGCAAACATGCTTCAGTTGAAAGGGGCCCAACAATTTTATATCTCATGGTAAAAGAATCAAATGACCTCAAATGGGTAGGGCCCAAACACAAGCATTAAAGAGGCTTTTCCTATGGATAATATCTACGAGCTTATATATGGGTTTACATACCAATATTTAAGGATATGTGCCAACAAGTGATGGTTATCATTACACACCAATCCGCCGTCTTGAGTGAAAGGGATTTCTCAGTATGCAACTCCATCGAGGTTAAAAATGGTATGTAAAAAATGAAGACATGGTTAACCTTAATCTTGCCACAGACTACAAAGCTAGTATAATATTTAGGTTCAAATGAGGTATCGTTATATCTTATAATGCAATTCACATGTAATAACAGTTTTAATATCACACATGGCTCAAACACGAAAAAATGGTAAATGAATAAAGTTCAAATGCGGAAATAAACTATGAAAACAATAACAAGGCATCAATTAAATAGGTTTAAGCATTCTTTTAATGGATATGGCCTTGGAGAGGCACGCCCGAACATGGCCATGGTCTGTCGTGTTGGAATGTATGCCCTAGAGCTACATATAATGTAAACGGTTTTATGTGTTTTGAAATAAAACGATGCATTATTTATTTATCAAATTATTTGTTTAATTTTCGCATATTATATATCATCTTAAATACCTAGATTACTTATGTACCTTAAGACTTAGTGTATGAGTGTCATACACAAGAGGATTTAAGTATGAAGTTATTAATCTTAAATAGTCCATAGAGAGTAAACAAAGCGGGTACTTTGTTTGTGGTTTATCTATAGTTGCGGTCCATTCTATATTTGTATGGCGATCTTGATCTGGATCATCCATGTAGAGACATGAGAATAGAGGCACCTTGTATGATGCGATCATATAGGACTGGACCCAGATAGAAATGACACTCTTATAATATCCGTTAAGCAAAGAAAGTCATTTCAATATACTTGATGGTCATATATAGATTGATCTTAATCCTGAGTGTACTACGAACTCCTGCATGGCAAGCTGTGTCCTTTGATTTACAAAGGTGGGGTTGGTGTAGCAGTCCCGACCAATAGCTACGTACTTTGGGGACACAATTTATTTTATAGCTGGGAATGTTTTACATAGACATGGAGTTCACTCCTTCTTGCGAGAAGTAGATGAGTATCTTTCTTAAGGGTTGATTCGGTACTTGAACGATTTGAGCGCTCAAGTCTCTCTATTACGAATAGAAAGATTAAAATTCATAATAGTTATGAATAAATCGTTCATTAGAGAATCAATGGTACTTAAGGTAAAAATAATTAGAGGGGTATAACGGATATTATGACCCGGCTCTAATTACGAGATACTCGTGAAGGGTCAATTCGTATGTAATGACTATATCGATGGACACCGTATTGGTTCGGCTTAATATATCATCTGCGGCAACGAGAGTTCAACTTCGGGTTTTTAGTGGACTAACCTGGAGTTAATAATTCGAAATATTTAATTAAGAGCTTAATTAATATTTCGAGATTATTGGAGCTCGGAACCGTATGTCCATTTGGTCCCCGTGCTAGCTTGATTTACTATAACGGATTTAGTATAATTGGATAGTTCAATTATATACTCACAAATGTATAAATATTATTAATATGATTAATAATATTATTTTTCACACTTATAACTATATATTAAAAGTTAATATATGATTTATATAATAAATGATTATATGATAATTATTTATTCTTAGTAATTAAATTATATATGATATAATTTAATGAAGGCTAATATTGGAATTCCAAATTTGGGTTTTGGAAACTTTTGAATTAAATTTGGAAGTTACACATTTATGAAAGTTTGTAACTCTTTAACTTTGTAACATATATTTCAATTATGGAATCGAATACTTAATGCTACAAAATTAATCAATTATTCCTAGTAGTGGCCGAATTCCTCAAGCATAAAGGGAATGGATTTATTTATTTTGGAAACAAATAAAATCCTTGGCATTAATTTGGAAATTATGATTTTCAAATTTGTTAACTGCTTATTTAATTTTGTAACATCCTTTTAATAATGGTAATTGAATATTTGATGTTACAAAAATTGAAATAAACCCCAGCTTGGCCGATTCTTGCTTATTAGGGAGGGGAGTGGTTGATTTGTTTTAGGAAACAAATTACCCTAAGTATAAAAAATATATATATAATTTTTCTTTGAAATGACTCTCTCATTCTAGCAACCCTAGGCATCTTCTTCTTTTTCTCTATTCTCTCAAAAGTTGAGAAACTATATTAAAGAACAAGAATAAGAAAATATTCTTGATGTGTGATTAAATCTCTAAAACGTTTAGGGATTTGTTTTGTGTTTGTAACCCACACTACTTTCCGTTGGTAACAAGATATAGCTCGGAAGACTTTGTGCTGACAAAAAAATCATCTTCTCCTTCACTCTTATAAGTCACAGCATTGAGGAACAATAATACCTCTTTGTCGCACTTCACATGTTACAATCGGGGCTCGATTTATTTTGTTTTAATTAGGGTTTTTGGGAAACACCTTGGGGAATTTTTGGGGTTGAGTTAGGATTGTTTTTTAGTGGAAAAATCAGACCTATATCACCCTTGCAGTTCACGGAATTCAGTGGGTGATTTTTGTGCAGTTCGGTTGTGTAACAGGTCCAAAACAATCCATTATTTCACTGTAGTTTCGGGGTTGTTCGAGGACTGTTTTGGGCACATTCCGGGGCTGAGATCTTGTCCGAAACAGAAGAAAAAATTCAGTATATGTGCTGGTTCCATTCGGTTTTAAGGAAGGGAAAGCAGAAAAAATTTTCAAGGTCGATCCGTGTGCCTAATCACTTCTGCTGCGTGAGGAAAGCGTTTCCTACAGGTCGGTCGAATGTCTTCAATTTTAGTGTCCAGCCAGACTTACTGGAAGTTTGGCCGGATGTACTACGTAATCTAGAAAAGCATAATTATAACAATAATAGATAAAAATAATATCATAAAATGATTACATAAGTGGAATGGCATAATGAATAGTAAATGATAATTGTTTTAATAATTAAGATAGTAATCAAGAAATAATGATAATTCCAGTAACTTATACAATAAAATAAATTTTTGAGCATGCATTTAGATATAACAGTAGTGGAACAAATGAAATGGTCATCTCCTAGTGGTACGTGGAGTTGTGTCCCGAGTACGGATCATATTACCGTCCATTCAGAATCGGCTATGGAACTTATGTCCAAGTTTCCATCCTATATCTATGGGGATCCTATAACGGGATATCATTACGTCTGTCCAGACATCAGATGAGTTTGGTTGGGCATCCTTCACATATTAGTCTGTAAGTATAGCAAGGCACTCACCACCCAGGTCAGACCTAACAATCTTGATAATTTTTCCCAACTATTTCTCAACTTCAGTCTTGAAGATCTTGAATTTATTAAGGGCTTCAGACTTTTCCTTAATCAATTACAGATATCCATATTAGGAAAAATCATCAATGAATGTTATATAATACTTATTGATGCAAATTATGAGTGAATAAGTCCACTTATGTCTGTATAAATAACTTGTAAAAGATCGGAGCTACGAGTGGATTCTTTTTTCTTAACTTTGGTTAGTTTACCCTTACAACAATCAACACATATTTCTAGGTCACTAAAGTCAAGAGTATGTAGGATATCTGTTAGTGTTGGTGCTCAGAATGCTAATCCGGATCGTATTTTTGTCCGATTCATGAATACGAACAATGCATTTTTCCATAATATTACTTATTTAGTGGTAGCATCTCTTGTCTTTTATATACATATTCGATCTAATTATGATTAGATTGAAACTAAATCTGAATTAGTGATACGTGTATATTAGACAAAGACCCTAGGATTTACAATGTAGTGCGCAGTTATAACGTAGTTTGTAATTGACATTGGGAAACGTCACTATAAGTTGTATATCCTTAAATAAAGTTCCTGGTCAAGATTTACTAACACGGGTCGGTTAGAAAAATCCGCTGAGACCAGTACATGTCGTATTTCATGACTTGGTTCGATGGTTTATCTCAATGAACCATGAGTCTCGGGAGACTAGTATAGACATGTAGGTGTTTATTTGATAAACACTTAATGACTCACTGAAGATTTCCTAATAGATGGTACACCAACGTCAAAAGGAATCTTCACGAGTTGAGCGAGCATAGTGGTCCTTCGACTTGAGATACCAATGTGGATATATGAGTTATCCTTCACACTTTGATGGCACTCACGTCACCAATCTATTTAGATCAGACCACCGCCTGTTCATTGGGTGTGGACTGATGCTCACGATATCCTGTGTGTATCAAGATAGAATCCGTCAGTCCTGTGTACAGGGCATAGGCATCATGCACGTATTTACGATCTAGTAGATCCATGGCTGTGGTATAACTTGGGAAGCGAGTTATGAGTGTTATTTAGAGATCGTAAATTTGAAAGTTGACTATATTATACCATAAGGATTTGACGTTCTTATCTATATCCCAGGTATAATATGGATAGCAAGTGACAGATGGATTATATGTATGCAATGACCTCGACTTGCATAGTTTAGCGAGATTATCCGTGGTCATCATAATTCATGAGTGGGTGAATTATGGACACGAAATTTGATTCTGTGACGGATAAACCTAAACTTAGAGAGTCCCACAATATCAAGTGTACTCGTTGAGCACTTGCGCAACGTTTATGAATAATATAGATTATTCATAATACTTCATCGAATTAAATGAGTTAATTCGAATCGTTTAAATAGTTAAACGAAAATACATGCATTAGGGGCATTTCGGTCAATTAATAATTAATGTGTATTTGTATTTGATACGAAATTTGATTTGATACATATTAATTAATTGTCAAATGAGACTTTGACAAATGTCATTAATATATGTATTTGTTATTTATTGTAAATAAAAATACATATATAATAATAATCGCATTAATTAATTATTTAGATGTGTAAATGTTAAATATCTAGATAATTAAATTATATCATTATTACATAATTGTTATGCAATATGTTTGATTATTATTGGTTACATGTGGCATGGTTTTATTAAGCTTAAAGTTTACAAGTTGGATTTGTCAACTTAAAAGCTTATTATTATTTAATTAGATTAAAAATGACCAAATGACCAAAATACCCATCATTTGCCCCTTAAGTCGGTTATGCTTGCCTTTTTAAGTTGGAAATTTTTTTTTCTTCATTCATAACCTCCCCTGGCCGAACCTATCTCCAAAAATAGTTCCCAAAATTTTCTTGAAGATACAAGGAAGAAATTCAAGAAAAAGTTTGAGGAAATTGCAAGATTTGGAGGTAATTTTCAATAATCTTAAACTTAGAAAGCTTGTTTCTTGTTCTTGAATATCAATAATAGTTCTAGGGTTTCTTCCTTTCTTATATTTTGGGGCTTTTTGATTTGGAGGATGGATTTGAAGGCTAGATGCATGTGTGAAGTTTGATTGGATGATATTAGTGTAATATGAATTCAATTTTATCATTTGATGACTTGTTGCCATTATAGAGTGTTATGAACACTCTTTTAACTCCTAGAATTGTTCTTGGGTGCTTCATTTTTGGTGACTTTGGTTGGTGTGATTATTAATATGATTAATGTTATGAAAATTGGATTTTAAGCATGAAAAATGATATTTTTTGTTACAAAATCATATCTGTAAATTCTGTATTTTTGGTGATGAAATTTTTTTTTTTTAAATGTATTGGATGTGTTTTGCGTATTGGAATAATTTTTGGAAACTCTTTCAGAGTTGAAATATGCGAAAATGGTGAAAAACGGTGTTACCGGGTGACTTTTGAGCCAACCGGGTGACGGCTGCCCAAATAGTGAATTGGTCACTGTTCAGGCAGACCATGAACAGCCCTAATACTCTAGGGGCTGACCTGGGCAGCCCTCATGTGTATTGGGTAGTCGGTTCGGACAAAAACGCGTTTTATGTCATTTTACGGAAAAACGTTTTCGTAAAAGTTTCGCGACGTTTCTTACTTATTTATGTCGTTATTTGATATCGAATAAATATGTTTGGGTGAAATATGAATGAATTATTCATATTGGATATTCAATAATTTATTTAGTCATTTAAAAAGTTTTAAAATTACGATCTCACCTGAACCTCGAGCTTCTGCTGCGCCCGCGCCAAAACCCAACAATATCATACTTTATTAACCTTTATACTCTTTACCTAGAAATGTGGCCAAGTCTTTTATGCCACAACATAGATGACTTTTCCTTTTTTAATGGTCTTTTTGGAAAATTGTTCAACATATATGAATTGGAATATACTTGACTTGATGCCAAGCAGAGACTGTACAATCCGTATGACAAAATATGGATGACTGGCCAACTTTATTTGAGTTAAAATATACAGATATATTAACATGTATTAAACTCAAAAGCATAACTTTGTTTGTCAAGTACAGATATTGATATCAAGTATCATCTAAGAGAGGGTACATACAGAACACTTGACAAAACAAGTTCATAATTGGAGCCTAGTTTTAAACAAATATCTCCAACATAATGTACATCTACCAATTCATTATTGCCAACTACGAGCTTGAACTCATCCTTATTTGGTTTCCACTTGTTTATGAATCCAAGTAATATGAAAGCAATATGGTTAGTTGCTCCACTGTAAAGCCACCAAGAACTAGATGTGGCATTAACAAAATTGGATTCACATATAACAAAAATCAAAGAGTTACCTGTATGATCATGTTACTCGCTCTTAATGCCAATTGTAGGAACCGATGTATGAACTTTTAGCAAGTCAACCCTTACATAGCGAAAACTCCTGTAGACATCGGGATCAACCTTGAAAACAAATTTATGCCTTTTCTCTCTAAGTGCGAATCTGTCAAGCCTTTCAAGCTTCTATTTCACGTTGTTTTTGATGATTTTAACAACACGAAACAACCCCCGAACAACAGCAAATATTCAACAGTTCGTAACAACAAAAACTACCCATTAGTGGCAAATTATAGTTGTTCATTATTTTTCTAGCAGCGGTTTAGGGTGTTGTATGCACTCTAAAATAGAAAAAAAATTGAAACAAAACAAAGCCACACAAGCGGCTATATGTTGCAGCAATGAGCAGGTTTTTCTACTCACTGCCGTAGATGAAGAATAGAAGGAGAAAATGATTTTGCTTCCAGCACAATATGATCTTTCGTGCTATGGATCACAACCAACAAAAGATAGTGTGGGCTATACTCACAAAAATAATCTCTAAACCCTTTTAGAGATCAAAAGTCACACAAGAATTTTTCTTGTCTTTTCTTTCTTTGAACAATTGAGAGAAAAATACAAATAAGGGGTGTTAGGGGTTTGTGACAAAATGAGATTAGGGTAAAAAGAAAACAAGTTTTTTCTTTTTATAGCTAAGGTTTACGTTTGATTAATTTTTAATTAAAAATATAAAATTCTCCCCACTTTCACCCAATGAAATTTGGCCACCTAACCTATTGTAACATTAAAGTTTTTGTTTAATGTCTTAATAATGACATTAAACAAGTTACTATTAAAAATTGTAACTTCCATTTTGAAATAATTTATTTTTAAGAACCAATTGCAAACTCATTTATTTCCAAAATTTATATTATAATGTAAAACATAATTTAATAATTAGAAAATTTTTTAAACATTAAATGATTGTCTCATAATCATTAAATTTGAAAAATTTTATATTAAACTTTTTTAATATAAGCTTCAAGTGTGACTTTAATTATTAATCATATTAGTAATTATAATGAATGTGAGTTTATAATTGGACTGCCTAATTATATATAATTTCTACAGTACATCGTGTTAGCACGGGGATCAAATGGACCTACAGTTTCGAGCACCAATAATCCCAGAATATTAATTAAAACTCTTTAATTAAGTATTCTGAATTATTAACTTTAGGTTAATCCAAAGGGAAAATCGTATTTTCACCTCGGACCCAATATCAATTAAAACCCAAATACCTAATAATATCTGGCCCACGGACTTAACTTATTCTCATCAAAAGCCCAATTTCATCAAACAATCAATTCATAGGCCAAAGTTGGACTAAATAAGTGAACATTTCACAGGCCCATATACTATGAGAATCATATAAGACAACATATTGACCTTCCAATAGCCAAACCAAAAAAAACTTATTCTCTCTAATTAATTATCTTCCACGTGATCAGCCATTTTAGCACCAAAAGGTTAAGCATTTAATGTATTAATGAGACCCACATCATAAATGCCTATAAAAAGAGGCAGAACTCAGAATCACGATTAATCCAAATGGAAGCATTCCAACTTGAGCTCTCGAAGCAAATCGCACTTTAAACATTCTTTCACCAACCTCACGGTAGTCCACGGAGGTAAAGGTAACTGCGGACCTTGCATTTCCATCAATTTCAACTCGTCTTCATTACTAACTTGAACATCGGAGTGCCTACGGTACCCAGCACACTGGTGGGTACAAACTCCCCGCTCATTCTACCTTTATTTTCTAGGATCGCTAGTACCCCATCATACAAATTATCGATTGTGGACTGCAGGTGAAAATCAGTCTACAATTTGGCGCCCACCATGGGGCCTTAGCGATTTATAGCAAGTGAAGTTCTCTCATTCTACGATCATTTCAACACAACTACTTATGGTTTCTGGCAGTGAGCAGATACCAGACCATGTGGGCGTACAGATAGCCATTCTCCAAGAACGGCTATGAGCTTTAGAGGATGAGAACTTAGCCATGCGAAGCTCCAACACCAGCCTTCAGAAGTAGTTGGAGTAAATTTCCTCAACTTCCCAACATCATGAAACTCCAGACCATCCCAGCAATCCTACAATTTAAACCAACCTATTGGGAGAATTCAATAATGTAGCAAATGATGATCCGCTACCAATCCACCACCCCCGAAGCCATCAAAGAAGTCAACATATCCCTCCAGTCGACCAAGCGCAACAAGTCGCCTCCACCATGCGTATAGAAATGTAAGAATTCAAAGAGGCAATTCTCTCCAGTCTACCCGATGTCAGGCTACCAGTGAGAAAGAGTCGAGCCAATATAATTTCAAACACCTCATTTTTAGAAACCATCCCTTCCATTGAACTTCCAAGGAAATTCAACCCTCCAGACATGAAATTATATGATGGATCTACAAACCCAAACGATCATGTTGTCCATTACAAATACAATATGATGTCTACAGGTCTGGCTCCATATCAATGGGAGGATGGAATGTGCAGAGGATCTGGAGAGACATTGGCAGGCCCAATACTCACTTGGATCATCAATCTCTCATACCGATCCATTGGGTCATACCAAGAACTAACAGATAAGTTTGTGGAGCATATATGAGTATTTCCCGAGTAGCACATGGAGTTGTATCCCAAGTACAAACCGTACTACCGTCCATTCGGATTCGGCTACGGGATTTATGTCTGGATTTCCATCTGATATACCGCGAGGGATAATAACACACATAATCATCAATGCAATGTAAACGAACATAAAAAAATATAACCATACATATTGACCGGCGTAATCACGCGCGTATAATGCAAGCGCACGTATCGTTCAAGTAGTATAAAAAGTATCGATCCCACGAGGACTTAATACCTAAGCTATTAATTAATGAAGCCAAATTTTTACAAGTATCTAATGGATTGATTGTTTGATTGGGTGGTGACTTTAAACTTAAAACATAAAATAAAATTATGCAAAAGGAAATTGAGGAAAATTCAATATTATTAAACTATCGAGGGTTGTGAATCTTTCCAATATCTTTTTAAAAGATGAAGTGGTTATTTTATGTTTGTGTAATATATCGATTTATTAACCTGTAACACGAAATTATGCAAAAGCCTCTTCCGATGGTCAGATACAAATACCCAGTGTAACTTAATTAATTATATTCTTATATCAACCAAGTTATTCGAATTCATTAAGATTAAGTTCCAATTATGGCTATCCCCGCCCGACAGGTATATTTCTATCATGTAAGGAAATCTATTAAAGGGTTATGTATCCTCAAGGAAGATCGTGGGCTATTGAGTCTAGGGTTTAATCCTAAAATCCTTTTTTCCAAGTTCATTTCAAGTTTACCAAATCAATTTTATTAATGGCCAGTTAACAAGAAGCATTAAGGCTAAGGCTCAATAAATAAACCTTTATATTACCCAAACCATAAAATAACCCCTTATTAACCGGTGATATTGGAATTCATCACAACCCCAGGTAACTGACTTAGTTACGACACATATTTACGGGCAGTAAAAGCTTAAATAAAATAAAAGACATAAAATAAATTGCTAGAAATTAAATACTGAAAAGTAAATGACGTAAAGTAAATGCTGAAAATTAAATACTAAAAATTAAATGCAGAAAAGTAAATACTGAAAGTAAATTGCTGAAAAGTAAATGCTGAAAGTAAATTGCTGAAAAATAAATAAAGTAAAAGTACAATAAAAGAAAATACTGAGGTAAAATGATCCACTTTTATTACTTCTATTTTAGATATCTCCCTTAATATAATATATTAACTTTGCATGATAATTACCAACAAGCCATATAAGCGGTATCCAGATTAAGTCAAATTAATAATTACTTACCAACCGACCAATCAGGCGGTATCCAGTTTAGTCAGGTTAAAATCAATTTCAATATTTACCAACCGACCATAAGGCGGTATCCTCATTAAGTCACGTTTTAACTAGTTTATATATTATATTTAAGTGAGATTAATCTAAATATTAGTAATAAAAGTTTTACCTTTTACCCCAGTAAGGGGGAGTTACCTCCTCATTACTGAAAAGTGAATTGTTGAAAATTAAAGAAAGAAAAGTATTGTGCATAAAAGTAAATTGCAGAAAGTAAAGACTGAAAAGTAAAGAAAAGAAAGTGCGAAAGCTGAAATTAAATACTAAAAGCTGTAAATAAACAAGCAAGATACAATCTTCAGAGAATTCTTAAGGAATTACATAGAAGAAAGTATGAAATTTACAAATGAAATGGCTTGGTATTGATAGGTAAAATTTTGCCTCCACCAAATCCATTATTAATTGCTCCACTAATTGCTATCATGTTTGGTGGGAGTTTGACTATTTTTATTTTTTATTTATTTATTTATTTATTTGCTTTGAAATGACTTTAATAATTACACATAATACACTTACGGATGTTTCATCAATTTCGGTCATGAAATCTTCTGAATTCGAAATTATTTTTGTTCTTCAAAGTTGTAGATATTTGAGTCTTCTTTAATATGGAACATGAATCAGCTCACTCCGATATCGGAGTCAAAAGTTATGCCCAAAATATGACAATTATGCAAAACTAGAATTTCCGAAACTGCACTTCGTTAAAACGCCCTTTCAAGTTTCCAATTTCCAAAATTAATATATCAAGTCCAAATTTTATAAAACGGAATTGATTATTGTAATAATAATAATAAATGCATTATTCATTTTATCAAAGTTGTTTGATTTATATCGTATATTGTCTAATTGTCTTATTTGTCTTGTTTACTCTTGTAATTAGTGTATGTTTGATGCACAATAGGATTTAAGTCTGAAGTTAGTAATCTAAATATTCCATAGAGAGCAAACAAAGAGGGTACTTTATTTATGGTTTATCTATAGTTGTGATCTATTCTATACTTGTATGACGACCTTGATCCGGGATCATTCATGTAGTGACATGGGAATGGAGGCACCTTGTATGATGAGATCATATAGGACTGGACTCAGATAAATACGAATTTCTTTTAATATCCGTTAACCAAAGAAATTCATTTTATCTAATAGATGGTCATATATGGATTCGATCTTAATCCTGAGTGTACTACGAACTCCTGCATGATAAGCTATGTCCTTTGATTTACTATGGTGAGGTTGGTGTTGTTGGTCTCTAAGACATTCCCAAGATCATATAAAGCGATGAAATAATGTGAATACTAAAGTAAGAATGGCGGAATCATACTTGCAATGAATGGTTGTTGGATGCGTGTAGAACAAAAATTTGCCTTTGAGAAGTCCTCCAAGATCCTCTCTTTGAAGTGTTGAATCCAAGCTCCAAGCTTTGATTTGAGATTCCAAGCTCAAAGGTTGGTTTCCCTATCACCTTGAATGATTCCTTTGGTGTGCTAGCACTAAGAAAAAATTGTAACAATTCTTTCTTGTTCTTGATGGAGCTCACGGCAATTGAGCTAAAAGGGAGAGAGAGAGAGATTTCTATTTTCTTTTTTTTTGTTTTCTAAAAAATTATGCCAGAAAGTCTCACAACATTTGGTATATGGTTTTGGAAAAAGCATAAAGCAAAATGGAGGAAAAATTTGGCATTCAATGCCTCCATCTACTCCCATCATGAATAGTGACTGGTTGTCAATCACAAAAAAGGTGACATGACTTCCATCACTAAAGTGACAGGCGATATGACTTGCGATGTGACTTATGGGCCCCATTTTAATTCAAAATCCGAGTGGGCCCACAAACATATTCCGGGCTCGGGTTCTTTAATTCCGAATTAACGAATTTTCCATTGCGACGTAATTAAATCAAATTTAATTAAATAATTATTCCTATCAAAATTACTATTCACGTCGCTCGCGAATTAATTCTAAATCAATTCGTTAGCTCGAATTAAAATCCAATTTTAATTCCGCGTCGAAATCTAATTTCATTTAATATATTGAATATATTATTTGATCAATTAATTCCAAATTAATCGTTCTCTCTCTTCAAATAGAATTTTATCCCAGATAAATTCTCACTGTAATTAATCCTAGATTAATTATGTTCGAATCATAAATCATCGGTGAATCTTCGGGAAGAGACCCATGAAATCCCTGGATATGTTGGCAGTAAATCCAGTCGTCAGACTATCCAAATACGTACGTACCTCGTACTACATTTTTATCGATTTACGAGACATGGTTTGCTTCTAGCAAAGCACCGTGCCTACCCAATTATCCAGAAATATTCTTAAAGGAATATATAATCTATGTTAGGCGTAGTATACGTAGTATTGCGTATTGTGATCTAGTATCGAATGTCACACGCAAGGCCTGGGGCTGGAATAGTGTCTGCCTCATACGAAGCATATATCGGATTACAAGCAACTAGTCTCTTTAATCGGATAATCATGACCATGTCATATTATCCCGATGGTTGCAACCATTTAGAGTACCAGTTCTATATCCATGCGTGATCCTCATCTCCATATGACTGAAGTGATACTTTCGTCTTGACATCACACCCAATACACTATGATTCTCAATAAACCCAGAAGAGGTGTACACATAACCTGTTAAAGTCCTGGACGACCAAAACCAAAGAGTATTGATTGTCGCAAGTACTAGCGATGCAAGTCTCAGGTTAAGACCAAACACTCCTACCCTGATGCGGATTCCCATAGACACATAGGCATACTACCAATGAGATTCCGCGGGGTCTATCCAGAGCAAAGCTGTTTCCGTACCATCGGTAAACACAACCTCCTATCACACTTGCATAAGTATCCAATACTTAAATATATGAGAACTATGTCGTTGCGCTTCCATAACACGCACAAATGCAATACTAGTCTATTCCGCATTATCGATGTCCAGTCTCGATAATACTACGTCTATGGATATTTAATGATTAAACCTTTATGGATTGATATTGTCTCATATCTAATAATCTGGAACTAATCATAAGGCCTTTTACCATTTATATATTAAAGTAATCAAATTACAAAATGATAAAATGCAATTTCCATGTCACATAGTTAATTTGTATAAGAACCACAATGTCTTTTACAAATAGTGACGCTATGGGTCATAATTATCTAACAATCTCCCACTTGGCCTATAGCCAGTTACTCAAGCATCTAATATCTGAACTATGTACATGTCACTCAAACTTTTGCTGAGGAATAGCTTTCTTCAGCGGATCTGCAATGTTGTCCTCTGATGTGACCTTCTCGATCTTCACATCGCCACGATGTATGATCTCACGTATCAGATGGAAACGTCAAAGAACATGTTTGGATCGTTGATGAGACCGCGGTTCCTTAGCCTGTAATATAGCCTCGTTATTGTCACAATACAATGGAACAGGCTCATCTGCTAACGGAACTACTCCTAATCCAATTAGGAATTTACGGATCCAAACTGCCTCTTTTGCTGCTTCAGCTGCAGCAATATACTCCGCTTCTGTTGTTGAATCGGCAACAGTCTCTTGCTTGAAGGATTTCCAGCTTACTTCTCTGTTGTTCAAACAAAATACGTACCCGGATTGCGACTTATAGTCGTCTTTGTTGGTTTGGAAACTTGCATCGATATACCCAGTTACCTCAAGTTCTTCATCTCCATAGATTAAGAAAACATCCTTAGTTCGTGTAAGATACTTAAGGATATTCTTAACCGCCATCCAGTGACCATTACCTGGATCTGCCTGATAACGACTACACATGCTCAAAGCATACGAGACATCAGGTCGCGTACATATCATGGCATACATGATCGATCTGAATGTCGAGGCGAACGGTATCCGACTCATGTTGTCTCTCTCATCTTGAGTTTTAGGACACATGTTATTAGATAGAGTGACCCCATGTGACACTGGAAATAGTCCTCTCTTGGACTGATCCATGTTGAATCTCTTCAACACTTTGTCAATGTACGTGCTCTAGGAGAGTCTAAGCAGCTTTCTAGATCTATTCTGGTAGATCTTTATTCCTAGAATAAAGGCTGCTTCTCCCAGATCCTTCATGGAGAATTTTAATGAAAGCCAAGCTTTCACCGATGTTAACATGGGAATGTCATTGCCAATAAACAATATTGTAGGGGTTTTATGGGCTAAATCCAGTAACGCAGCGGAAGCGGTGGAAAATCGTATTTTTCGATTTCAAAAATTTTTCTCGGATTAATAAAATAAACTTATTTATGTTTTCATCCAATAATCAAATTATGAAATAGAATTCAAATAAATCATATTTAAGTGAATTTACCGAATTGCCCTTACACTTGGTATTTAGTCCATTTTAGTCCGAAATTGATCAAATCAATTTTGAATGATTCTAAATCATTTCTAAGATGAACTTAGCATGTTCAAAACATCAAAACACCAAAAGCAACATAAATCCCCAAATTTAGTCATTTTGCCGAATGCACCCATAATGTCCAATTTTGTGCACTTTGTCATTTCATGCATCAAAACACATCAAGATGTAATCCAATGAACATGAAACTTTATATGCATCATATACACATCCAAATGCACAACATATATGAAAAGCCCCAAATTTGGAATTGGTCATGAACCCTAATTTTTCAATTTCATCAAATTGGACAAATTAGACCAAATTGGTTAAATCCAATACTTCAATCATGTTTCTTCCATACAATCAAAGTATCAACACAATGAAACAACTCAAGATCAAATCTAGGTCATCTAAGAGTGGGTCAACAACTCTAGATTAGCAACAAGGTTTCCAAAACCATAAAAGAACACTTATTACTATAATAGCCATAAACTTCCTTCATCATACATGCTCTACACTTTCATCAAAACTTCCATCATCAAAAACACAAAGAATAAAGAAAGAAATAACCTAAGAACATCATATGTTAAAGCCTAGATCCTATGGAACATTTTCCTTTCTAATAGTAAGTTGGAGAAACATACTAAAATCCAAGCTTTCTTTGGTTTCTTCTTTCTTTCTCACAAGCTTTCTTTGGTTTCCATTAATGGAGTTTTCTTTTAAAGTGTATTAGGTTAAGAAGAAATGAAATGAAAAAACAATATATACTTGTATCATAATGGCCTTGGCCGAAATTCACTAAAGAAAATACAAGTTTTTGTAATTTCAATTTTATTTCACTTTACATTTAGTCAACTTGCATAAATATCCTAATAACACTTTATTAGATATTTAATTAAGTCAACAAAGGCAACCAAAAAATATAACTCTTATATTTTAAGGTCATGGCCGAATTTATGAAAAAAAAATAAAGAAAAATGATATTTCAATTTTAAACATTTTAAACAAATATCAAAGAAGTCAAATCCAATTTGACTACCATTTCCTTTACTTTAAAGTCAACATTAAACACTTATAATCATTTCCTAACTTTATCATTTGGTGATATATTTATATTTTAATTATATTAATCATTTAACAATTAAATGATTAAATAATTAATTAAATACAAATATATCAAATATATGTATTATATTTACTTTAAATATCTCAAATACATATATTGATGATATATGTCAAATACCTTTATTTGACTATTTATTAATGTGTATTTAATAATATCATATATTAAATACAAATCCACATTAATTAGGAAATGACGGTTCAGCCCGTTCGCATGTATTTTTCGTTTAACGATTGAACGATTTATAAATAATCATCATTATTCATAAATATTGCTCTAGTGCTCTACGAGTATGTTTCATTATTGAGACTCTCTAGATTCAGGTATATCCGTCACGAAATCCAATTTCGTGTCCATAATCTATCCACCCGTAGATTATGACGATCACGGATAATCTCGATGAATCATACAGGTCAAGGTCATTGCATACGTATAATCCCTCCGTCACAGGTATCCGGATAATACCAGAGATATGGATGTAAACGTCAAATCTCTATTGTATTATCCCGTCGACGTATCTATTAGCAATCTCTAAATAACATTCGGAACTTACTTCCGAAGTATACTGTGGCCACAGATTTAACAGACTGCTAATTATATATGGACTACCTATGCTCTGTACACAGAACTGACGGATCATATCTTGATAAACACAAGATATCCTGAGGATCAGTCCACACCCAACGAACAGGCAGAGGTCTGATCTAAATAGATCGGTGACGTGACTGTCATCTAAGTGTGGAGGATGTCTCATACATCCACAATGGTATCTCAAGTCGAAGGACCACTATGCTACTCAACCCGAGAAGATTCTTATTGACGTTGGTGTACCATCCATTAAGAATCTTCGGTGAGCCGTTCAGTGTTTATCCACTGTAAACACCTACACGTCTATACGAGTCTCCCTAGACTCATGGTTCATTGGGATAAACCATCGGACCAAGTCTCGATATACGATATGTACTGGTCTCAATAGATTTGACTAACCGACCCATGTTAGTGAATCTTGATCAGGAACTATATTTGATAATATATATATATAGCAATGACACTTCCCAATGTCAATTACAAACTATCTTTGTAACTGTGTATTGCATTATATATTATCGGGTCTTTGTCTAATATATACATATCACTAAACCACATTTAGTTTCAATCTAATCGTAATCAGATCGAATACGTATATAAAAACAAGAGGTGCAACCACTAAGTAAGTAATATTATGGCAAAAAAGGGATGTGCGTATTCATGAATCATACATAAATATGGTCCGGATTGGCGCTCTGAGCACCAACCCCAACAAATACATCATCAACGTAAAGGACAATGAATGTCAGTGTACTCCCACTAACCTTCTTATATACATAAGGATCATCCTCGTTTTGAACGAAATCATATTCTTTCATGATCTCATCAAAACGTTGGTTCCAAGAACGCGATGCTTGCTTCAATCCATAAATGGATCGATTTAACTTACAAACCTTGTTTGTAAGTCTTGATACGACAAAACCGTCAGGCTGTTACATATAAACATCCTCCAAAAGGTTTCCGTTAAGGAAAGCGGTTTTGACGTCCATCTGTTATATCTCGTAATCAAAATATGCAGCAATAGCAAGCATTATCCTAATGGATTTAATCATGGCAACGGGTGAAAAAAATTCATCGTAATCGACACCATGTTGTTGACGATACCCTTTCGCTACAAGCCTAGCTTTGTACGTTTGTATGTTGACATCCATGTCGGTCTTCTTCTTGAAGACCTATTTGCAACCAATAGGCTTTACGCCTTCTGGTGCATCAACCAGTGTCCAAACTGGGTTGGTGTACATGGAATCCATTTCGGAATTCATGGCATCTTGCCATAAACCGGAGTCGATACCTTGTATCACTTCCTTATAAGTAGCCGACTCGTCTTCCTCAATAAGATTAATATCCACATGAGGTGAGATCAGAAACCCATACCTCTCAAGTTGTTTTCTGACTCTCTCCGATCTACACGATCCTTGTGTATTCGAAGATTGTGGTACAGTCTCATCCCTGATGGACTGTTCATGTTCCGTTAAGGATTCTGTGCCAGAAACAGTATCTCTCCGATTTTCATCGAGTTATACTTTCCTCTCACTGATCACTGCATCTAGGAATTCCTTCTCAAGGAAAACCGCATGTAGAGCAACAAATATTTTGTTCTCTTGAGGGTGATAGAAGTAATATCCTTTGGTTTCCCTAGGATATCCTACAAATAGGCATTTATCCGATTTGGGTTCAAGTTTGGTACCTTCCAAACGTTTGAGGTATGCCCAGCAACCTCAAATCTTCAGGAATGAGAAACCCGGTTTCTTTCCTGTCCATATTTCATATGGAGTCTGTTGAACAGACTTTGACGGAACCTTATTCAAAATAAGTATTGCACTGTTCAATGCATATCCCCAGAAGCAAATAAGTAGCTTTGTGTGACTCATCGTAGACCTTACCATGTCTAACAAATTTTGGTTCCTCCGTTCGGACACACAGTTTAATTGCGGTGTTCCGAGAGGAGTCCACTGTGAAAGAATACCATATTCTTTCAAGTAATCAAGAAACTCATTGCTTATGTATTCGCCACCACGGTTTGACTGTAATGTCTTAATACTTTTACCGTTCTTTTTTTCTACTTCGTGTCGAAACTCTTTGAATTTCTCAAAGGTTTCCGACTTGTGTCTCATAAGATACACATAACCATAACGCGATGCATCATCCGTAAAGGTTACGAAGTATTCATATCCACCTCTTGTCTAGCTAGACATGGGCCCACATACGTCACTATGAACGAGGGCTAACAGTTCGGTGGCACGTGCATCTTTACCGCTAAAAGATGACTTAGGCATTTTGCCTAATAAACAAGATTCGCAGACGTCATATGAATTTGGATCAAATCCGTCCAAGTACCCACTCTTCGAAAGTATTGATATACGTGTCTTGTTTATGTGTCCCATACGATAATGCCATATATAAGTTTCATCTTTGTTACTTACTTTAAGCCTTTTGTTTGTTACATTATATGTTTGAGATTGATTCATATTCAAAATATAAAGACCAATATTTACATCAGCAGTGCAAATTTCCATATCATTTTTATACATAAAACACCTAGTGTTTCTAAATACAAAAGTATACCCACATTAGGCTAACATAGATACAGGAATAATATTCCTAGTCAAACTAGGTACATAATAACAGTCTGATAGTTTAAGTACATGCCCCGAGGGCAGTTCCAAGAAAAAAGTGCCAACGGCCAAAACGGCGACTCGTGTCCCATTTCCAATGCTGAGGTCAATCTCTCCTGAGGCCAGTCTCCTGCTAATCTGCAGATCCTACACATCAGTACATATATGAGTACCACAACCAGAATCAAAAATCCAATTTTTAAAACTAGTAGTAGACATGTTTATTTCTATAACAAACATATCTGAAGCCGGTGTCTTGCCCGCTTTAATTTCCTTCATGTGTGTCTTGTACTCGCGGCAGTCACGTTTCCAGTGACCCCACTTGCCGCACTACAGACATACATCTTGGGATTTGTCTTTACCCTTCCCAGAAGGTTTTGACGATTTGGCCTTTCCTTTCTTCTTCTTTACACCTCCAGTCGCCTTGGGCCAAGCCCTTGGAGTCTGAGATGTTGAAGCGAAGTGCGCCTCGTGCTTCTTGCCCTTAAGGAGCTCTTTTTCTGCTTCGCGCAGTGTGGACATCAACTCTCCAAGAGTTTGGTCTTGGTTCAACATATTAAAGTTCATGATGAACCCACTCCAAGTGTCGGGGAGAGACTGTAGGATCAAATCTACTGAAGTCTCAGCCTCGAAGACAATGCCCATCTGTCACAACTGCTGAATGTCAGCAATCATCTGTGACACATGGTGCTCAACAGACGTACCCTCTGACATGCGAGTGTGGAAGAGCTTCTTGTGCAACTAATATCTTTGCGATCTAAGATTAGATCGGTGAAGATAATGTAACTTCGACATCATCTCATAGGGATCTAATCCCTTGTTTTGATGACAGAATTGCGGAGTCATAGCAACAAGCACTACCGATTGAGCAGTCGCGTTGTCATCGCTATGAGTCTTCCAAAGCTCTAGCTCAAACAACTGACCAGGTCGGGGCTTAGGCCCATGAGGTCTCTCTATAGTGTAGAGCAACTTCTCGGATCCTAGGACAATCCTAAGATTCATGTCCCAATCTTGAAAGTTTGTGCCATTAAAGACATTATCGCCCATGACAATATCCATAATTTTTAACTTTCATGTTATCTTAATCGCAATAGTCCAACTATTCAATTAATGATGTAGGGTACAGTCTAACTGTTACAAGAAAAATAATAAAATATTAGTCCAACTAATAAATATAATTGACGAAATAATTTGAAAGCACGTAAAGCTAAGTATTTGAACGAAATTGCAAATTCAATACTAGCCTCCCACTATTTTTCGGTGAGCCTCTAACCCTCCGTTGAGTACTCGGGAAACCTAGTTTACTAGTGGGCTATGATCCCGTTAAATAACACACAACATTGACTTTGGCCAACAAGCTGTATGATATTTAACTATGTAGATCTCTAAGATCAATTGGATCTCATCCAATTCCTAGATCCGGTAGGTGGACCTCCAAGTCCAAACATATATACAATATATATGCCAATATATCCGAAGGAAAACGCTTAATATTTGTTGAGGGTTTTTCGCGTAAATTGGCAACCAATTTATTATCTTTGTTAGGTCTCATCATACACCCTTATGCATGCATTCTAAAAGCATAATAAGGTGCGGTAAATAAATCAATAACGATATATAGATGGATATCTCACAGATTGTTCCTAGAACAAATCACTCTATTTCCTCTCCCTGGCTAGCACTATTCTTAATTCTACCCAATTACATAATACAATTAAAGAAACCTCATTAACATTGAGGGGAATTAGGTGAGAAGAGAATTACAAAGAATCGAGAGAGATAAGGCTGGACACGCAGGTCCAATTTAATAAATTCTAAATTTACAACAATTTCCAAAATTGATCTTTCCCTTCTAATAGCCATCTGATATACATTATTCATTCAACACATCCATGTATTCACACAAAGCATGGAATGAGATGATTTTTTATTTCAATAATGTTGGACATGTATTGATGATGAATAAGCATGATTAATTGATTAGATTAGTATTTTTGAAATCTTAATTTAAATAGTTAATCATGGTTATACACTTTAATTAATTAAATCATGATATTTGGAATATTAAAATTTAATTAGTTGGGCTTAAAATGTTGTATTTGGGCCTAATAGGCTTGGTTGGGCCAAGTTGGTTTAGGTCAATTGGATTGGATCCAAATTGGGCCTAAACCATTCCATTAAGTCCAAATATGACTAATGGGCCTTTTATGTTTAATTGGGCCTAATGGGCCGAAATTGGTTTCTTGGCAAATATTGTTAGACAATTATGACCCATAGCGTCACTATTTGTAAAAGACATTGTGGTTTTTGTAAAAATTAACTATGTGACAATGGAAATTGCATTTTATCATTTTCTAATTTGATTAATTTAATATATAAATGATAAAAGTCATTATGATTAGTTTCGGATTATTAGATATTAGACAATATCAATCCATAAAGGTTTAATCGTTAAATATCCCTAGTCGTAGTATTATCGAGACTGGACATCGATAATGCGGAATAGACTAGTATTGCATTTGTGCGTGTTATGGAAGCGTAACGACATAGTTCTCATACATTTAAGTATTGGATACTTATGCAAGTGTGATAGGAGGTTGTGTTTACCGACGGTACGGAAACAGCTTCCCTTTGGATAGACCCCGCGGAATCTCATTGGTAGTATGACTATGTCTCTATGGGAATCCACATCAAGGTAGGTGTGTTTGGTCTTAACCTGAGACTTGCATTGCTACTACTTGCGACAATCAATACGCTTTGGTTTTGGTCGTCCAGGACTTTAACAGGTTCTGTTTACGCCTCTTCTGGGTTTATTGAGAATCGTAGTGTATTGGGTGTGATGTCAAGACGGAAGTATCACTTCAGTCATATGGAGATGATGATCACACAGGGATACAGATCTGGTACTCTAAATAGTTGCAACCATTGGGATAATATGACATGGTCATGATTATCCGATTAAAGAGACTAGTTGCTTGTAATCTGATATATGTTTTGTACGGGGCAGACACTATTCCAGCCTCAGGCCTTGCATGTGACATCCGATACTAGATCACAATACGCAATACTATGTATACTACGCCTGACATAGATTATATATTCCTTTAAGAATATTTCTGGAGAATTGGGTAGGCACGGTGCTTTGCTAGAAGCCAACCATGTCTCGTAAATCGGTAAAAACGTAGTACGAGGTACGTACCTATTCGGATAGTCCGACGACCGGATTTACTGCCAACATATCCAGGGATCTTATGGGTCGCTTCCCGAAGATTCACCGATGACGTATGATTCGAACATAATTAATCTAGGATTAATTACGGTGAGAATTTATCTGGGATAAAATTCTAATTGAAGAGAGAGAACGATTAATTTGGAATTAATTGATCAAATAATATATTCGATATATTAAACGAAATTAGATTTTAATTCGGGCTAACGAATTGATTTAGAATTAATTCGCGAGCGACGTGAATAGTAATTTTGCTAGGCATAATTATTTAATTAAATTTGATTTAATTACGTCGCAACGGAAAATTCCTTAATTTGGAATTAACGAACCCGAGCCCGGAATGTGTTTACGGGCCCACTCGGATTTTGAATTAAAGTGGGGCCCACAAGTCACATCGCCTGTCACTTTAGTGATTGAAGTCATGTCACCTTTTTTGTGATTGACAACCAGTCACTATTCATGATGGGAGTAGATGGAGGCATTGAATGCCAAATTTTCCCTCCATTTTGCTTTATGCTTTTTGGAAAAGCACATACCAAATGTTATGAGACTTTTTGGCATAAGTTTTTAGAAAACAAAGACAAAAGAAAATAGAAATCTCTCTCTCTCTCCCTTTTAGCTCCATTACCGTGAGCTCCATCAAGAACAAGAAAGAATTGTTGCAATTTTTTCTAAGTGCTATCACACCAAAGGAATCATTCAAGGTGATAGGGAAACCAACCTTTGAGCATGGAATCTCAAATCAAAGCTTGGAGCTTGGATTCAACACTTCAAAGAGGAGATCTTGGAGGACTTCTCAAAGGCAAATTTTTGTTCTACACGCATCCAACAACCGTTCATTGTAAGTATGATTCTGCCATTCTTACTTTAGTATTCACATTATTTCATCGCTTTATATGATCTTGGGAATGTCTTAGAGACCAACAATTGTATCAGAGCCTTATTGAGCATGAAATTGAACTTAGAGTTTATATTATTGATTTGGGTATTTTTTATTTAAGCATGTTTTGATCAAATTGTTTGTTTGAGTATGCTTGTATGTTGATAACTTAGAGTTATGCATGATCAATTTTAGAAAAAAATTAATTGGATTAATTTTGCCCAAAATCTTAGGCTTGGCCGAATACATATATGCCATAAAGTCATGGTATTTTTTATTCTTTTGATCATTGGATGAGTTTAAAGACTTGGGAAATATTGATTTGAGATTACAATCGGATTGAAATCGGAATCGGATATAAAATCCTATAAATGCCGTGAGCCTAATAGCACAACAGGTGTTGCATTCCCAACCAATAACTACGTTTACTGGGGATATGATTTGGTGTGTAGCTGGAAATTTTTTGCATAGATATGGAATTCACTCCTTCTTACGAGAAACAGAAGAATATCTTTTTTAAGAGTTGATTCGGGACTTGAACAATTTGAGCGCTCAACTTTTCTATTATGAAAAAAAAGTTTTATATTCATAATTGTTATGAATTAATTGTTCATTATAGAATCAATGGTGCTTAAAAGACAAAATATTTAGAGGGGTTTAAGGGACTTATGACCCGGCTCTATTTATGAGATATTCGTGAAGGGTATATCCATAAGTAATGACTATATCGATGGACACCGAAGTTGTTCAGTTTTATTTTATCCATCTACGGTAATGGGAGTTCAAATTCGAGATTTTAGTGGAATAACGTGGAGTTAATAATTCGTAATATTTGATTAAAGAGTTTTGTTGACGGTGGATTTTGGTCTCAGGGTAATATAGGAATATCACTTCCGAGGTAATCCTCCTTCAATAGTGAATTTGTTTGGTTATGGGGGACCAAAAGCAAATTTAGCAAAAAAAACAGATAAACACACCAATCAACAAGGAGATTTAACGTGATTCGGTGCATTTGGATCCGACCTACGTCCACGGACACAAACAGGATGATACTTTTATATTCTCAAAACACTCTTTTCAGGTCTCTTTTTGTTTTCTACAAGTCAGAGCTTGATTATTCAGATGCCATTACACATTCTCTGCCCTCCTATTTATAATAGTACAGAAATCAGACTCCTATTCGTATAAGAATTCCTGGTCAAATCAGTGTTCTCCTATTGTAAGGATTCCTAATCTAATATTGCTTTCACTTTTCTTATTCCTTTTTGGATTCTGACTCATTACTTTTCCTCATGAAAGTAGGATAACTTGTTTATCTTATCCGCAAGAATAGGGTGTCATCTTCTGGGGCACGTCTTGATATCTGGTCGGTCTTAAATAAGGTCGGTCATGATAGTCTTTTGAACTGAGATTGCTGCTGTCGACCTGATAGTGCTCGGTTTATCTGAACAAAAGTGATCGGTTACCGGTCTTCATGAGGTCGGTCTATATATGTTGTGGTCGTTTTGAAACCGTAAGGTGCTTGTTCTTTTATTGCAAAGTGGTCGGGTTGTTTTTAATGATCTCACCCAAGCAAGGAATTACCCTCATATCCTCGTCGTGCTGCTTTAAATGTCATAGTGCCTGAAAACACCATCAACATCTGTCCCCTAGTTCTCGGTTCCAACGAGTGTATAAGTTGGTGTCGGGAACTATATAAAGATGGTGTGCCGATTTGTTCTGGTGGAGGTCGACCCGGTTCTAAAGTGTTCTGTCGCCTCTTTTCAAGCGCCTTTCCTTGAGACGCGCAACAGTCATGTCTGTTTAAATGCCCATCAAATCATCTTTAGGGTTTTTTCTAGTTTCGACACTTGTCGAACATCCGTCGGGTTCCCGCTAAAAAGGAAGCGAATCGACCGTGTAGAGGCGTCTTCACAGTGCACTGATCTCAACCGTCTGTTTAATTTTGGCAGACCTCATTTGCGGTTTGACACTTGGCGTTCATCGGGTTCTTATTTTGATCCAATGGCCACGAGCCTCCTGATCATGGCTATAGGAGGACGAGGCTTTTACTGTGCAATCCTTTTGGCAATTTTTCTTCCTACCTGTAAACGTTTCCTTGTTCCAACCGTGACTCGTTCAACTCAGTGCTATTGGAGTTTCTTTCAACCGCGGATTTTCTTTCTCTCTCTCCGCCGTGACCTGTGAACATAAGGGACGGGCAAATCGCACTGTACAACCTTTAACCTTTCCGAAAAGAACAAGTAAGTCTTTTGAACGATCTCTTCGCAGTTGTGTGTTGTGAATCTGTTGTTATTTTTGAATGTTGCTAGGGAAAGATTTATAGCTTGTTGGTTTTTGCTTAGGGCACTTAGAACCCACCTGCCTAGTTGAGACGGCGGCTCTGAGTAGTTTTTAGTTATAGACTGATTCCCCCATTCTTTTCCATTTCTTCGAATGTCAGGAATGTCTGACAACAAATCTTCCTTTTTAAAACCTGCTAGACCCTCGACTCCCCATGCTGAAGAGCTTTCCTCGGGTTCGGGGGCACCCAGTGTGGAAGACCTTGATACTACCCCTACCCCTTTCCAAGTTGAGCAAGATACTTATCACTAGAGGGTCCCCCGGAGGGATCCAGAGCCTGGTGATCTTGGTAGCTCGGCTCTGGATATGAATCGGCCTTCCAAGATAACTGAGGACGATCTAGCGCTGCTGCGGCAGCGATAAGATATTCCAATAGATATTGCCCTCGAAGTTCCCGGCCCGATGGATCGTGCTAGTCAACCTGATGAGGGCTCGGTGGCACTTCTTCCTGCTTTTTTCGAGTGTGGGCTGCGGCTGCCGATGCAACGTTATTTCGCTTGGATGCTGACCGAGATGGAGATTGCTCTTTGTCAACTAAGTCTGAACAGCTGGCGGATTTTGGCCGGCATGCATGTGGTCTGGCACCGAGCGGGGTTTAGCGAGCCTTCTCTCGAAGAAGTGAAGAGATTATACCAGCTGAAGGCTAACCCTATGTCGCACCACGTATGGTACTACCTCTCTGCGTATGCTGATTCTTCCAACGTCGTCCGTAAGCTCCCCGACTCCAACAAAAACTTCAAGGATCTTTGGTTTTGGGCCACAGGAGATTGGGGATGGGTCCTGCGATTTTACTTAGAGGACGTCTCGGTCCCGGAAATCTTCAGAGCGGGAGGTTAGGAGTTTTAATACCCCCCCCCCTTTTTTTTTCATTTTTAGTTTTTACGTTTAGGCTTCTAACTTCTCTGGTTCCTCCCAGCTTGTGGCGGGATGGTCCCAAGGTTTCTCGTCAGGTCCGGAGGCGGGTACATTGGGCTCGGGGGTATACCGCCCACTGGAGGGAGTTAGTTAATGATGCATCTTTTGTTGAGTCGGGCCTTATTCGGACCGTCCCTCCGGAGGTCCCCAGTCGGATAGGTAGGTTTATACTGATCTTCTAACCAATTCTTATGTTTATTGAGCACGTTTCATGTTGTTTCTTTTTTCTCTCTTCACAGTATGCTCGGGTCCTGATTTTCTTTTTATTTTTGCTTTCTTGCAGGCATGTCAAAGAGACCGAGGTACCTTGATCGGTTGGCCGACGTTTCAAATAAAACCAGTCCCGGTGGAGCTGGCACTTCCCGGAAGCGACCTGAATCTTCTGAGGCTAAGAAGGTGGCTGAGGGGGTAGAACGGCCGAGCTCTGGGGCCCATCTTCATCTCCCGGGGCGTCTCTAATGGGTACTATCCGTCCTGATAACCCCCCAAAACCTTCCAGGAGAAGGAAGCGCCAATTTGGAGCTGTGGATACTCAGTTGGGGCGAGAATTGGAGGAGGAGGAGAAGGCTCCGAGTAAAAGAACTTCAGCTCGGCAGGGGGGGTCCTTCCAAGAAATTAAAAGGCTCCGTGATTCTCGGGGTTGATGACCTCGGGAAGGATATTAGGGAGGCTACTTTCCATCTGGTACTGGCCTTTAATGAGCTAGCCGAGGCCGTACCTCTAGAGAAGATTCCGAGGTTCGAGGACCTTTCGCTCGAGGAGGTGGTTGCAAAGATGTGCTCCCAGTTGGCCCAGGTTACTCCTCTTTTTTTTTTATATCCGGGGTGTCTTATGGACTTTGTTTTATTTTTCTAACTTTTCTTTCTTTCTTGGCAGGCAAATTACTTGGCGGCCAAGAACAAGGATTTGTTCATAAGCCTCTTGTCCGAAGGCGGCCAATCCCAGAGGCTTCAAAACCGTCTTTCTGAAGTGGAGGCCAAACTGGCTAGTGCTGAAGAGAGGAATAGGGATTACGAGCTGGCCGCGGTCGAGGCTGTCAAAACAAATAAAGCCCTTAAGGCTGCTTCCACTCTAGAGTGGAAGAACGCTGAAGAGGCGAGGGTAAGTTTGGTGGAGGCCCGGACTGAGATTGGGATCCTCAAGGTGGAGATAGGCAGCGGTGGAGTATAAGCTGCGTGCCAAGGAGGAGGAATTGGGGCGGACCCGGGATGAGCTCATGGGAAAAGAGGCAGAGCTAGAAGAAAAGAGAGATGCGATCCGTCTCGAGGGGGTCGGGGATTGCGCCGAGATCATCCCAATGGTTCTGCCTAGTCTTGATATGGGCCCTATTCATGCGGCCATCCGCTTTTGCAAAGGGGAGATGTCGAGGAGGAGGAGTTTCAGAAGTGGCTCCCCCCTTCTTCCGAGGAGGCGATGGATCCCGACCCAATTTCGGTTGCTCCGGTCCCTGCAGTAGGGGTTTCCCAGGTTGACGTGGTCGAAACTGTTGTTCCCCCTTCCGAGGCCGAGCCTACCCAACCAACGTCTGAACCAGCTGTGGAAGAATGTCTCGCCCTTGTTCGGGTTGATTGAGAAGGGGTAACCCGGACGGGGCCCTGTGTATACTTAGCCCTTTTTTTTTGTAATAACATTTCAAGTTGTATCTTGACATATATATATATATATATATATATATATCTTTATGTCTTTATTATCTCTTTCTCTTTTGGCTTTTCTTCATGTTTCCTGTTATCCGAGCACTTGAGACCCCTTCGTGGGGGACAACATGAGCTGGAGGGATGTAATATGATCCCAAGCTGAGGGAGACACTAGGCTCTGGGGGAATGTTACCTGCCCAGTCCAAAGAAGACCGACTCGGTGGGACGTAACCCGACCCCGAGTTGAGGAAAACACTTGGCTCTGGGGGAATGTTACCTCCCAAGTCCAAAGAAGACCGACTCGGTGGGACGTAACCCAACCCCGAGTTGAGGAAAACACTTGGCTCTGGGGGAATGTTACCTCCCCAGTCCAAAGAAGACCGACTCGGTGGGACGTAACCCGACCCCGAGTTGATCAGTCTAATGGTCTCGGCGGAACGAAATCCAACCCCGAGACGGGTAATTTAAGGGAAGTGAATCAACCTTTTGAAGCCTTACCAAATCCGGCATGGGCGTCCCCTTGCCAGTCCGGCGAAAAACAAAAACAAAACTTTGGAAAATAAGATTAAAAAGTGGGAGTGACTTTATCCCAAAAATGTTTTTGCAAGTATAAACAACAACATGGATGCCTCAAGACAGCGTCCTGTCCGAGGTCTCCAAAACAAAATTCTGAATCTTTCAATTCAGTGTCCCGGCGAACCAGGATTTGGATCAGTATAGCGTTTGAATGGTGAGGGAACATCCTCTACACGTCGGGTCACTGTGGAGCCTGTGTATTTGTATGAGGGCTCCTCCTTACCACGCTGGAGCAGGCACACGCTACAGGGGCACAATGCATCCCCGTGCTGCGCCTCTCTCGGATCCAAAATTATGAATGGATCTAAGAGTGTCCGAGATACTAAGGGCATATTCCTCCTTAGGTCCGGCATCAGTGGAGCTAGCAATCGTCACGGGGGTGTCATCACCCCCCGTGCTATGCTTTCCCACGGATCCATTACATCGGGTAGGTGAGGATCAAAAGAGTGTTCGTCACATTAAGGGCATGTTCCTCCTTATGTTCGATAACACTGGAGTAAGCAATCACCACGGGGGTATTATCCCTCCCTGTGCTATGCTTCTCACGGATCCTATGCATCGAGCATGCCCCTGAGGACCCCGAGCCAAGAGAGATACTTGGTGCTGGGGGAATGTTCCGTCCCCAGGCCAATAAGCGTGACTCGGTGGGACGTAACACGACCCCGAGCCGAATAATGAAGAGGCCTCGGCGGAACGTAATCCAGCCCTGAGCCGATTGAAACATTAAGGGCATATTCCTCCTTATGTTCAGTAATACTGGAGTAGGCAATCGCCACAGGGGTATTATCCCTCCCTGTGCTATGCTTCTCACGGATCTATACTCTGATTTACCTTCGTCCTTGCTTTTTAATGCTTGTATGGAGTTGAACGATTCTGGTGTGACTTTATGCTTTCTTTATGGTGGTAGTCGTGATCCGATAGTTGCGAGTTTTGTGCTTTTTGACTTTGGACCGTTGTATTGAGTATGTCCCCGGAGTTTTTGAATATGGCTTTGCAAAGTTTATTCTTTAGAAGGGCGGGTGAAAAAAGAAAGTCTTTATTTATACTCGGGGACATACTGCCCTTCTTACAACTCTCTGTGGGTCATTTTGAGAAAGGCTCTGTATTCGAATTTCTGTCCTTTATGTGTTTGCTGCAAATGAAAAAGGAGGAAGGGAGAGTTTACTGGAAATATTTGTTCAACATCTCGGCGTTCCATGGCTTTTTTAATCTTGTGTCGTCCAGCTGTTCTAGGATGTATACTCCTGGTCTTACTACTTTTACCACCTTGTAGGGCCCCTCCCATTTGGCGCCTAGCGAGCCTTCCTCTGGCCTTCTGGTATTTAGGGTGACCTTCTTAGCACTAGGTCGCCCGGGATGAATGTGCGTGTCCGGATCCTTTTATTGTAGAAGCGGGCCATCCTTTGTTGGTAGATTGCTGTTTTTATGGCTGATCTTTCTCTCTTCTCTTCGACCAGGTCGAGGTGGTTTCTGATAAGTCCTTCATTCTGTTTGCTCTCGTAGTGCTGGACCCTGTGGGAGGTCACCCCGATTTCTGCTGGGATGACAGCTTCATATCCGTATGCTAAGGAGAATGGAGTTTCTCATGTCGAGTCTTTATAGGTTGTCCGGTGTGCCCATAGTACTTCTGGTAATTCCTCGACCCATAGGCCTTTGCTGGCTCCAAGCCGAGCTTTCAGGTTAGCCTTGATGGTTTTGTTTGTCGCCTCGACTTGTCCGTTTGACTTGGGATGGGCTGGTGTGGCGAACCTTAGGGCGATCTGGAGGTCCTCGCATAGTTTTCTTAAGCATTTGCTATCAAACTGCTTCCCGTTGTCAGTGATGATGGCTCGAGGAATTTCGAATCGGCAAACGATATTTTTCTTCAGGAATTCAGTGGCTTTTTTCTCCGTTATGGTGGATAATGGCTCTGCTTCCACCCATTTGGTGAAATAGTCTACGGCCACGATGGCGTATTTTGCATGTCCTTTCCCTCGTGGCATTGGCCCAATGATGTCTAGTCCCCACTGGGCGAACGGCCAGGGACTGAGCAGCGTAGTTAACCGTTCTGCTGGTTGGTGGTGTAGATTTTCGTTTTTCTGACATCCTTCGCACTTGCGGGCCACTTCTATGCCGTCCTGGTGCATGGTCGGCCAGTAAAAACCTTGTCTTAGGGCTTTGAAAGCAATTGAGCGACCCCCGTCGTGGCTTCCGCAGATGCCCGTATGTATCTCCCTGAGTACATAATTCACCTCTTCTTCGGCTAAACATCTTAAGAGGGGGACTGAGTAACCCCTTTGGTAAAGTACCCCGTTGATTAGGGAGAATCTGGTGCTTTTGTATCTTAACTTCCTGACCTCCGTTTTGTCTCCTGGTGTTTCTCATGTTTCCAGATATTTTCTGATGAGATGCATCCATGATGTTTTGCTTTCTTTATCTAGAACTTCTACTTCAGATTCCCCTACGCTCCTTTCCCGGATGTAAATTAAAGGGATTATTCTGGGGTGCTCGGCTTTTGTTGAGGAGGCGAGCCGTGCCAGGGAATCTGCTTCACAATTGTCTCTCGGGAGATTTTTTCGAAGCGTACATCCCCCATTTTCCCAGTTAACTTTCTCACTTCGGTCAGATAGGCCATCATGCTAGGCTCTTTGGCTTGGAATGTTCCCTTTAGCTGCTGAATGGCTAACTGTGAGTCACTTCTTACTACCACATCTCGGATCCCCAGTACCGTGCATAGTCTTAAACCGCCCAGTATTGCTTCATATTTGCTTCATTATTGGTCGCTACGAAAGCGAATTTCAGGGCGAGCGGGATTTCTTCTCCTCTGTTGTTTTTAAGGATGACTCTCGCGCCATTGCCTTGTGTGCTGGCGGAACCGTCTACAGACATCTCCCATTTGTCTTCCTCTATAGTCAGGATCTGAGGTTTGGTAAATTCGACGACAAAATCTGCCAAGGCTTGTCCTTTCACTGCTGCTCTCGAGAGGTAGGAGATGTCGTGTTCACTTAGCTCTACCGACCATTTTACTAGTCTGCCGGAGGCTTCTGGCCGCTGCAGAATTTGTTTTAGGGGGTGATCGGTGTAGACCCTGATAGGATGGGCCCGGAAGTAAGGCCGCAATTTCCGAGCTGCCGTGATCAATGAAAGGGCGACCAGTTCATGTACTGGATATCGGGTCTCGGCGTCTAGGAGGGCTTTGCTGATGTAGTAAACAGGTTTCTGGACCTTGTCGGTCTCTTGTATTAGTACCGAACTTACTGCTCGCTCCGAAACGGCCAGGTATAAGTATAATGTTTCCCCCGGGAGTGGTTTTGCCAGGAGTGGGGGCTGTACTAGATACTGTTTCAGCTGCTGGAAGGCTTCCTCGCACTCTGGTGTCCAGTCGATATCCTTCTTTGCTTTTTGGATTACTTTGAAGAAAGGGTGGCATTTGTCAGTTGCTCGTGATATGAACCGATTGAGCGCGGCCACTCTACCGGTCAGACTCTGTACTTCTTTCACTGTTTTGGGGGATTTTAGGCCCAGTATTGCCTGGATCTTCTGTGGGTTTGCTTCGATACCTCGGGCACTCACCATGTAACCTAAAAACTTTCCTGAGGCTACCCCGAAGGTACATTTTTCTGGATTGAGTTTCAGGTTGTGTTTCCTTAATAGCTCGAAGGTATTTTTTAGGTCGGCCATGTGATAGCTTGGTTCTTTCGACATCGTTATCATGTCATCGACGTAAACTAGCATTGTCGTGCCGATGAGAGGTTTAAAAACTTTGTTTACCAACCTTTGGAAGGTTGCCCCAGCATTTTTCAGTCCGAAGGGCATTACTCTGTAGCAGTAAAGTCCTTGATCGGTAACGAAAGTGGTCTTCTCTTCGTCTGCAGGGCACATTTTGACTTGGTTGTATCCGGAGAAAGCATCCATAAAGCTCAGTAATCCCTGAAAAGCTGTGGCGTCCACTAGCTGGTCTATGTTCGGCAAGGGGAAGCTGTCCTTTGGGCACGCCTTGTTTAGGTCGGTGAAATCGACACACATTCGCCACCTGCCATTGTTTTTTCTGACCAACACTATGTTTGATACCCAATCTGGGTACCTTGCCTCCCTGATGAGACCTGCCTTTAATAACTTCTCGACCTCGGCTGCTATTGCTTTACTCCTTTCTTGATTGAAGTTCCTTCTCTTTTGCCTGACCGGCTTGCGTGACGGGTCTACTGCTAGGCGGTGATTGATGAATCTTGGGTCGATCCCAGGCATGTCATTGTATCCCCAGGCAAAGACGTCCGGGTATTCTTTCAGGCATTCTAGTAGGTCCCGTTGTAGAGATTTGTCCAGGCCTCCCCCTATCTTTATGCTTTTTCCTGGCCCGTAAAGTTCTATTTCTTCTGTCTCCTCAGCTGCAGCGAGTCGGGCATTTTTGTTTGGCCGAGGCCCAGGGCTTCTGTTTTCTTCTTCTTCAACCAGGCTTCTTTGTCGTTTTCGGGTATCTTCTTTGATGCAGAGAGTCTCTCGTGAGAGAGTTGCGAAGCAGCTGCGAGCTGTTTTCTGGCTTCCGTATACGATTCTGATCCCCTCCCGGGTGGGGAATTTCAGTTTTATGTGGTAGCAGGACATTGCGGCCTTTGTTTTCATCATGAAAGGTCGTCCGACGATGGCTTGGTAGCTGCTCATGCAGTCTACTACAGTGAAGTCTGTCATGATCGTCCGGGTCCGGGGATATGTCTCGACTGTTATTGCCAACTGTATCCTTCCCAGTGGGATGATGGCTGATCCTCCGAATCCGTATAGGGGAGTGCTATCGTCGGTTAGGGCTGCATACTCTACCCCTAGGTCGTCCAGTGCTTCTCTGGAAATTATGTCAACTGCGCTTCCGGGGTCCACTAGGATTCTGTCTACTTCTGACCCGCTAATTACTGCCTTGATTATTAATGCATCGTCATGAGGGAAACTTACCCCTCGGGTGTCCTCATCGGTAAACATTATCGGTACCGACCGGCTTCCCTGGAGCCCTGGGCCTGCTCTGTTTCTAGGACGTCCGGTCCTCGGGTTCTGCTGTAGTCTTTCCTTGACCGGTTAGAGTTTCCGGCCAGTGTTCTCCCTCTTGCGATGATATTGATTTGGCGGCCACGTGCTCATTGTCTGGCCGTCATAACTTCGTGGTCAATGTATTTGTTCAGATATCCGTTTCGTGCTAGGTCTTCCATCTGTTCCCACAGATCTTTACACCCGTCTGTTGCATGTCCTCTTGTGTTGTGATGTATGCAGTAAGCCTTTTGGTTCCTCTTGTCCGGGGGAAATCTTCTTTGGTCGGGTTCTACTAAGAGGCCTTTCCCCTGAATCTCCATGACAATTTGTCCCAGTGGTTTCTTTAGGGGAATGTATGCATCTTCCCCGACCACATGGTTTACTTGGGTCGGCGCCCTTCTCTCTTGGTTGTCTCGGTGCAGTGGTTTGAACTCCTTCTGTTTTAGGGGTGGACTTCTGGATTCTCTTTCTACGCGGCGGGGAGCGCCCTCCCTTGTGGTTCTTTCTCTGATGGTGTTCCCTTTTCGGGATATTTTCTCCTCATTTTCTAATAAAACGAATTTTCGGGCCACCTCCAGGGCGGTTGCGTAGTCCGGGGTGTCTTGGATCCTTAGGTGGGTCCATAGCCTCCCGACTTTCAAGGCTCCCTTCAAGCTTTCCAGGGCTTCGGGGGATTCATACCCTCCGACTTCGAGTACCATATTGTGGTACCTTTCAATAAATATTTTCAAAGGTTCATCGTCTCTTTGTTTTATAAGTCTTAGTTCTCCAATTGTCTTTCTGGGGACGCAAGCCCCCTTGAAGTGCCGTATGAATGACTTTCTGAGTTGTGTGAAGCTGCTGATGCTTCTTGGGGCTAGGCTTTTATACCATAGGATGGCCGGTCCGGCTAGAGTTAAGGGGAACACTTTGCAAATGGCGTCCCCTGTTACCCCTTGTACCTCCATTAGTAGGACGAAGCCTTCGATGTGGGTTTTGGGATCGGTATGGCCCTTGTATGGCGTCATGGTTGGCATGCTGAATCTTTTTGGGAATTTCTCTGACCTTATTTCTTCTGTGAGGGGGGACTCATATTTTCCGTCCCGGCATCTCCTCTGTTGTATTGGGGAATACTCCCCATTTGGCTAGCTCCTCCCGTAACCAAGATTTCATGCTGCTGTCCTTGGTTCCATGCCTCCTCCTGCGGTTTCCTCTCTTTCTGTTGTCTTGGGCGCGGTACTTCTCAGGCCCGGTATCTTCCCGCACTCTCTCGTCATATTCTTTTTCTCTTCTCCCAGTGTTGTGAGGGCTATCATAGGAGGAGTCTGGTGACGATTTGTCATCCTCTTCCTCCCACATGTCTTCAGTTTGGGAATCTTTCTGAACCACCACAGACCTTACCCTGTAGGGGCCCCTCCTCCGGGGTCTGTCGTCCTCACTTGTTTCAACAATTCTTTTTCCCTCTGCTATTTCGTTCCTTCGTCGGCTGGTCCCGGTCTCGAATTTCCGTCGTGCGCTCCTTCTATCTTTTCCAACCGGTCTACTATGGTTTTTAGCAGCAGGTTTGATTTTCCTCCCTTTCTTTTCTTAGGTTCTCTTCGATCTTCTCTATCCAATCTGCAGCCGAGTTCCCTGATGATTGGTGGTTTCCGCCTTCCGCCATTGTCTCACTACGCGAGTTGCTTTTTGTTAATTCCCCACAGACGGCGCCAACTGTTGACGGTGGATTTTGGTCTCAGGGTAATATAGGAATATCACTTCCGAGGTAATCCTCCTTCAATAGTGAATTTGTTTGGTTATGGGGGACCAAAAGCAAATTTAGCAAAAAACAGATAAACACACCAATCAACAAGGAGATTTAACGTGGTTCGGTGCATTTGGATCCGACCTACGTCCACGGACACAAACAGGATGATACTTTTATTACTCAAACACTCTTTTCAGGTCTCTTTTTATTTTCTACAAGTCAGAGCTTGATGATTCAGATGCCATTACACATTCTCTGCCCTCCTATTTATAATAGTACAGAAATCAGACTCCTATTCGTATAAGAATTCCTGGTCGAATCAGTGTTCTCCTATTGTAAGGATTCCTAGTCTAATATTGCTTTCACTTTTCTTATTCCTTTTTGGATTCTGACTCATTACTTTTCCTCGTGAAAGTAGGATAACTTGTTTATCTTATCCGCAAGAATAGGGTGTCATCTTCTGGGGCACGTCTTGATATCTGGTCGGTCTTAAATGAGGTCGGTCATGATAGTCTTTTGAACTGAGATTGCTGCTGTCGACCTGATAGTGCTCGGTTTATCTGAACAAAAGTGATCGGTTACCGGTCTTCATGAGGTCGGTCTATATATGTTGTGGTCGGTTTGATAGTCTTTTGAACTGAGATTGCTGATGTCGACCTGATAGTGCTCGGTTTATCTGAACAAAAGTGATCGGTTACCGGTGTTCATGAGGTCGGTCTATATATGTTGTGGTCGGTTTGAAACCGTAAGGTGCTTGTTCTTTTATTGCAAAGTGGTCGAGTTGTTTTTAATGATCTCACCCAAGCAAGGAATTACCCTCATATCCTCGTCGTGCTGCTTTAAATGTCATAGTGCCTGAAAACACCATCAACAACAGATAAACACACCAATCAACAAGGAGATTTAACGTGGTTCGGTGGATTTGGATCCGACCTACGTCCACGGACACAAACAGGATGATACTTTTATTACTCAAACACTCTTTTCAGGTCTCTTTTTGTTTTCTACAAGTCAGAGCTTGATGATTCAGATGCCATTACACATTCTCTGCCCTCCTATTTATAATAGTACAGAAATCAGACTCCTATTCGTATAAGAATTCCTGGTCGAATCAGTGTTCTCTTATTGTAAGGATTCCTAGTCTAATATTGCTTTCACTTTTCTTATTCCTTTTTGGATTCTGACTCATTACTTTTCCTCGTGAAAGTATGATAACTTGTTTATCTTATTCGCAAGAATAGGGTGTCATCTTCTGGGGCACGTCTTGATATCTGGTCGGTCTTAAATGAGGTCGGTCATGATAGTCTTTTGAACTGAGATTGCTGCTGTCGACCTGATAGTGCTCGGTTTATCTGAACAAAAGTGATCGGTTACCGGTCTTCATGAGGTCGGTCTATATATGTTGTGGTCGGTTTGAAACTGTAAGGTGCTTGTTCTTTTATTGCAAAGTGGTCGGGTTGTTTTTAATGATCTCACCCAAGCAAGGAATTACCCTCCTATCCTCGTCGTGCTGCTTTAAATGTCATAGTGCCTGAAAACACCATCAACAAGTTTAATTATTATTTCGGAATTATTGGATCTCGAAACCGTAAGTCCATTTGGTCCCCGTGCTAGCTCGATTAACAGTAGCAAACCTAATATAATTAGATTATCTAATTATATGCTCAATTTATATTTATATATTATTAATGAGATTAATAATATTTATTGTCACAAATGAAAACTATGTTAAATTAGTTTAACTTAATGTTTTCTAGAATTCTTTGATTATGCGATAATCAAGTCTTGATTATTAGATAATCAAGTTAGTAATAATTATGAGATAATTGCTACAACATAATTGAAAGGTAAATAAATCATTATTAAGATATTGATTTTTATTTACCATTGGAGACAAATCCATATGGCTTACCATGTCATCCAAGTAATTATGTCTATTAGGTGGCATGGATACACCTAATATATTTGTCATTAGTTAATGCATTTTATGCTTTGGTATGCCCTCCACATTTATGTGTTTGCCATTGAAAGAAAGCATTAGATGCTTAATGACAAAGTCCTTATCTTTAACTTGGTATGACATTCACATTTTTGTGTTGGCCATTGCAAGAAAGCATTAGATGCTTAATGACAAGGTTAGTTGGCTTGTGTAAGAGAATATAATCTCTACTATTTCTATCACTTCCTAAGGTTAATATTTTGCAAACATTCACACAATTGTTGTGAGAAAGATTTGAGAGAAAATAGAGAGAGTTCAAACATTCACAAGTGTTGTGAGAGTGTTTGAAATTCCTAAAGCCAAACACCAATTGTGACATCTTGATTCTCTAAATCGTTTAGAGTTTAATCTTTGTGAGTGAAGCCCACACTTCGATTTGTTGGTTTTGAGTCATAGTTTGGAAGATCGAGTGGTTGATCCAAGCGTTGAACACCAAATGATTGATCTTGGCTACTAGAACAAAAGGAGAAGGCAAAAAGAAAAGTTTAAAAATCTATACCGGACCCGGTGCCATCACAAGCAACTTCCGCCGCGCTAAGGAAAGTCAATTCCTACATATTACACATTACACGGCAACAACTCAGAACTTACAAAGCAATCGCGCAAGCAATTGATCATCATCATCAAGGGCCATTGAAACATGCATATGATTTTGATGTTTGGCGTTAAACATAAAGGCAATTGAAACATAAGAGCAAGCTTTTGGAAGGCCAACAGTCACAGTACATCACATGCGATTTTGATCCTTGTATGTGTGCTTGAACAAAAGGATATCAGCAAGGTGCATGAAGAAAATTGGGCCTTATTGTTTTAAGCAAATATTGGGGCTGTTCTGGGTCTGATTTTTTGCAGAAAATTTTGGGAACACAAAAGGCTGATTTGGTGAAGTTATTGGGCTGTTTGGGATTAATAATAATATCCAGAATAGCTGTTGAAAAACTGCAAAACAGATCAGATTTTTCAATGTCCAGTCAACAGTTTTTTGACGTTGTGAAGTGTTGAAATTTGATTCTGTTCGGGGGGGCTATTTGGTGTTGTTAGAATCATAAAAATAATACAAAACAGTAATTATAAGGGATGATTAAATTCGGCAATAATGAGGGAGAGAGCAGAAAAAAATTTATGATCAATCCCAGTGCCTAACACGCTCCCGCCGTACAGGAAATCGGTTTCGTACAATTGGTATCAGAGCGAGCTTGAAAAGTATTCTTACTCCTCTCTTTTTATTTTAATTATATGATAATTATGGTTGGTTTATTTTTTATGTAAGAGATGCATGAAAAAAATTTATATGCCACAAGAGTGGGCATTAAATAAATATATTTTATGAGATAAAATTATTCATGTGATGATTTTTATTTATTTTTCATGCATTGGTCGTAAATTTTTCCGGCTCTTATTTTTTATGTTATTTATTTCGGGGAATGTAAGGCCATAAGGCCATTTTGCAAGTGTTCTAAAATTATTTCTTTACGTAATTTTATGTTGTATATGTATTTAATGTAAATGGTTGTATTGTTGCCACCAACAACATAATAAGAAGGTTTTTTCACGCAAGTCATTCCATGGAGCAAGAGTTGAAGGCCAAGTGATGCCTTGATGATTTTGTGCTAATTAGATTAGTTTAGAAAAAATAAGAGCTCGGTCAATGCATTAGTTTTGTTATATTCTGTTTTAATTCAAATTATTTGAATAACATGTCATATAGCATATGATGCACACTCATGCATTATAGCATGTCATGACATTATATGCATTTTTAATTAATCAAAGCTTAAAAGTTATGTAAATTTAGTAGTTTAAATTTAGATTCATGCAAAAAAAAAAAAAAAAAATTTAATTTAAATAAGTTTAAAATTTGATAATTCGGAAAAAGACAATTAATATGAGACTAGTTATTTATTTTGGTATATAGGATGGAAACTTAGATATAAATTCCATAACCGATTCTGAATGGATGGTGGTGTGGTTTGAACTCGGGATACAATTCCACGTACCAAAGAAAAATAACATAAGTCACATGTATTTTAATTAAATAGTTTAATTAAATAATTATTAAATCTAAATTCAAAATTTTGAACCTTTAAATAGTGAACTAAAATTTTAAGAGTTAAATTGAAATAGCTCACTAAAAGGAATACTTAATTAAATTATTTAATTAAGTTATATTAGTTGAGACTAATAAAATTAATGGACAAAATTTTAAGTGTTAAAATTTGAATGTCACTAATAATCCGGTAGTATTAATTAGGTTATATTTTTAGCAGCACATAATCTAAGCAAATTAGATACTAGTGTAATAGAAACCTTAATTTTTAAAATAGTGAGTGGTAGAGGGATATATGACAATATATCCCGCGAACTCCTTTGTTAGTCCGAAAATATGAGATTGAAAAGGCGTCGCGAGAAGGATTTATTTTCGTCCCCCTACGGATGGTGTAGGAGCGAAGCGGGGTTTACCGCTATGCATATGATGTTCGGCGACCACAACACTGTTGGGCTCGCACCCCGTAGAGAGTATGGATTAGCTCGCGGGGGACTAAACCGGAGAATAAAGGAGTCGTCACCTAGCGTGAACTGGGAAAGATTTAAGGCCGCACTCACCCCTCGCAAGGGAAGACCTCAAACCGTTGGGTTCGGAATGGTCCCTTACTTATGCAAGTATAATATACGGGTTCACACAATGGTACAGTCAAGTCTTAATGCAATTCACTCATAAAAGTGAATAAAAAATGTAATAACACACCCAACCAAAATAATAATCACAATAACATAGTTCTAAAAGCATATTAAATTAAGAAATACGAGATGTGGTAACGAAAATTATAATAAAAAATCAAAAGCAGGAAAAGTGTCAATAAATAAATGCACGCATAATGGAAGTAACAATGCTAAGGCGGGAGAAAGCATGCAATAATACCAATAACGACGTCAACACGCATATATGAATATTTCCCGAGTGGCACGTGGAGTTGTATCCCAAGTACAAACTGCACTACCGTCCATTCGGATTCGGCTATGAAATTTACGTCTGGGTTTCCATCTGATATACTGCAAGGGATAATGACACACATAATCATCAATGCAACGTGAACGGACATAAAAAAAATATAACCATGCATATACAAATAATCATCAACATGAACAAACATAAATAAAATAACAATAAAAGTGAATAAATAGATAAAAAAAAAATAACAAAATGCCAAAGAAGAAATGTGGCCAGAGATTATGGCTGTTTTTGATGTAGGGCTTCGCATATCCGGCTGGACGTATTTCACGTTCAGCCAAGCATGCAGCGCCCGGAACTTATGAAAATAAATATGGTAAGGGTACCATCAGGTCTTACCTTTAAGTTGCTTCCTCGGAAGTGTGTTAGGCCGTCGCCGGAAGGATCGAAGCTTGGTTTCAAGGTTTGGTATGGGTTGTTATTTCGCTGTTTTTGGTTTTTTGTTTCACTGTTTTTGGTTGTTATTTCACAATTTCTGCTTCTGGTTCGCTGGTTCTCTCCTCCTTCACGCTGCTGGCTCACTGTTCACGTCCAGGTCTGCACGTTTCTTCTCTCTGGTCGCTATTTTTGGTTCATGACTTTCCCTGTTTCACGCTGCTTTTGGTGCATGGCTCACTGGTTTACTGGTTTACTGCTCGGTGATGCCCCTTTTTTGTCTTCTGTTTTTGGTGATTCCCCTTTTCTCTTTTATTTTTTTGGGTGATGACTTAGATTTTTTTTCTTCAAATTGTTGTCCACCACCCTCCTCTTATATTTTTCGGTGATTGCTCATTTTTATAATGTTTTGAATGGATCTCCAAATAGGGAAACAAATCATGTTTATTTGGGGAATATATTCTTAAATTATTTTGGAAATAAGATCTTATAAATTTAGTGATGAGGAGATCTCAAATCTTGTTAAATTGGTAAGGATGGGATCCCAAAATCTCATTAAATTGGAAAGTGATTTGATGAGGGGATTTGGGCGTGCATGGGCCAATTACATGGGGTTTTGGGCCGCGTGGATGGGCTGTATGGGAGGTCCGAAGCTAAGGTTTGAAGCAGCAGCTGACTGAGCGAGTTCGAGGCGGGCTAGTGAGTCTGAATCCAATGAGGTGCTAATTTTGGAAGTTTTCCTTCCTTCTGGCATTCGTTTTCGTAACTTCCGTAACTTTTCAGGTAGTGTCTCCATACAAGGCTCATCATCAGGCTCATGCAAAAATGTAATGTCTACAGTCGCCCCCACTTTGATGGGGCTTGTGCAGTGTGTGACAGTGAAAACTCTATCAAAGTCATGCATGTTTTTTACTTACCTGTTGTTTCGCTGCTTTTGTGAGATGCTTCAATCTCTGGGATTTCTTCCCGAACTGAGTTGAGTTGATAGCGAGGTGCTTCGACCACTGGGCTTTATTCTCGAACCATGCTGGGTGTGAGATGTTTTGATCTCTGGGATTAATTCTCGAACTGACGGTGAGGCGCTTCGACCCCTGGGATTCATTCTCGAACCATGCTTGGTGTGAGATGCTTCGATCTCTGGGATTCATTCCCGAACTAAGTTGAGTTGATTGTTAGGTGCTTCGACCCCTAGGATTCATTCCTGAACCATACTGGGTGTGAGATATTTTGATCTGCGGGATTCATTCTCGAACTGACGGTGAGGCACTTCGACCCCTGGGATTCATTCCCGAACCGTGCTGGGTGTGAGTTGCTTTGATCTCTGGGATTCCTTCCTGAACTAACGGTGAGGCACTTCGACCCCTGAGATTCATTCCCGAACTGCGCTGGGTGTGAGATGCTTCGATCTTTGGGATTCATTCCCGAACTAAGTTGAGCTGATGGCGAGGTGCTTCGACCCCTAGGATTCATTCCCGAACCATACTGGGTGTGAGATGTTTCAATCTCTAGGATTTATTCTCGAACTGATGGTGAGGCGCTTCGACCTCTGATCCGTCCTTATTATCGAGGCTCTTTGCTCGTCCTCATTCCCGAGGTTGTTCTCCATTCTCGGAGTTCCTCTCAATTTCTAGAGTTCTTCGTCCTCATTCCTTAGGTTCCTCTCCATTCTTGGAGTTGCTCGTCCTCATTCCCGAGGTTCCTCTCCATTCTTGGAGCTGCTTGTCCTTATTCCTGAGGTTCCTTTCCATTCTTGGAGTTGCTCGTCCTTATTCCCGAGGTTCCTCACCATTCTCGGAGTTCATCTCCATTATTGGAGTTCTTCGTCCTCATTCCTGAGGTTCATCTCCATTCTTGGAGTTGCTCGTCCTCATTCCGAGGTTGTTCTCCATTCTCGGAGTTGATCGTCCTCATTCCCGAGGTTCTTCTCCATTCTTGGAGTTGCTGTCCTCATTCCTGAGGTTGTTCTCCATTCTCAGAGTTCCTCTCCATTCCCGGAGTTCTTTGTCCTCATTCCCAAGTTTTTTCTCCATTCTTGGAGTTTCTCGTCCTTATTCCCGAGGTTGTTCTCCATTCTTGGTGTTGCTCGTCCTCATTCCCGAGGTTCCTCTCTATTCTTGGAGTTGCTCGTCCTCATTCCCGAAGTTCCTCTCCATTCTTGGAGTTTCTCGTCCTCATTCCTGAGGTTCCTCTTCATTCTTGGAGTTCTTCGTCCTCATTCCTGAGGTTCCTCTCCATTCTTGGAGTTGCTCGTCTTCGCCACTTTTTTTCTTTTTCTTCAAAGCCTACGAACACAAAACAAAAATTATGTGTATCTGATGTGTGTGCATGTATGCATGGATGCATTCCCTATTCCGATGGGGTTTCTTTATCCTATTGGCTTGATGTCATCCTTGGTTAGGTCTTTCTTGCGCTAGAGGGTTTTTTTCACCCCCTTAGGAATCCTTTTGGCCTTTGGTGCCCTTTGCCTATAAAACGTTTTGGTCGCCCCATTGGCCTGCTTACAATTTCCTTCTGCCAATTCTCATCCGGTGATTGCTCAGTTCTCTTTGGTCCTATGGCTCAAGATCCCATTGCGTCCCTTATTCGCGAGGTGGTAGATTGGTCATCCCCAGACCTGGCTCAGCTTTCTGCTCTCCGCTACCTGCACCGGGTCAAGGTGGATTACGCCTTTTAGAAAGCTGCCTCATCCTTTTGGGATACTGAAAATCATGCCTTCTGATTCCCAGATTTCGAAATATGCTCTCTCACTGAGGAGTTTGCTGCCATTTTCAGCTTGCATTTATCTCTTACTACCCTTCTGGCGATGTCGTGTTTCCAATGTCAATACCCTCGGGAAGCCTCTGAAGCTTTCCTTTGATGTCCTGAGGATACGGAAAGGTACTACCTTGTGCTTCGTCCATTGAGTTACAAGTCCTTTTACGTGTATCTTACAGAATGGAGGTAGGGTCCCATCCCTATAGGAGTGTAGTCTTATTCTGTATCTTGGCTCAATACCTCTTGGTGGGTTGTGATAGTACGAGAGGCGACTATCGTTTATTGCACATCATCGAGGGGAATCTGATATGGTCATGATCCTTCCCTCATTATCTTGGCCGAGAACTTTCATGGTTTAGACAGGATAAAGCATCATCCTGTAAGCTGATTTCTTGGGAGTCCCCTTGTTTGCAGGTTCGTCCTATCTTTTGCCTAAGCTGTCTTTTTGGATTTTCAACTTAGCGGATTGTTCTATCTTGCCTGAGTCGCCTTTTCAGGTTTTCAACTCAGCGAGCTAAAAATTTTTTTTTTTTTTTCTTCTTTCTTCTTTTTTTTCTTTTTCAGATATGTCCTCATTCTTGAGGCTTTTATAAGCTTATTTATTACATATATCGCATACATGTCATGCACATCATGCATACACGCATCATGCTAACCCCTTGTGTTCTAAAAAGTCATCATAGATACCCGTTGGGTTGGGGGAAGACTTGTCAGAAGACCATCAGCCAACATGAGTGAGTCAGCCAACGGGGGATCCCGCCTGGATCAATTGGAGACCAAAGTAACAGGAATTATTGAGATATTGCAAGCTTTGACTAATGTTTGTGGCCAGTTTGACCGCACTCTCTGTATAGCCGATACAGAGAGAGATGAACAATCAGAATGGAAAGACCATCGGGGAACCTTCGGAGACCAAACTCCCTCCTTCTGGGATCGTCCCTATCAGGAACAGGCAATTCTCCCAATTTAGGTTAGACCTATGTCAAAGGTGTTTGAAGAGCTGAAAAGACAAGGACTCCTAAGTCCCTTTAAAACCTAGGCCATTTCCGAACCATGTACCACCGTACCACAACATAAACCAGTATTGTTACTTCCATCAAGAAAAAGGCCATGACACCGACAAGCATCCGCCTTAGGCACGAGATCCAAAAACCTCATTGATGCCCATAAAATACCCATCCAAAGAGAAAAAAGAACAACCTAACACATAAGGAAAACCTCTACCCACCTACATGACCAAATTCGGCCTACCCGACAGCCGTGTCCTTCAAACCCACAACTACCAAACTTCTCGCATGGGGATACGGGGCAACAGTGGTAAAAGTGAAATAAAGCAAAGAGAGGATCTTTGGGAAAACTTCTCAGACGTGATGAGACAGAGTTGCAAAAGGGAGAAGTGAATGGGAAGAAGAACTATTGTACCTGGAGAAATTGATGCCGAAGGAAATAAGAAAGCAAGGGAAATAAAGTTGCAATTTATGGAGATGTTTGTCTCTCAGACCTTATTCAGTTGTGATCCAGCATTTATTAATAGAGACATTGATTTTGTCTATGTTCGAACCTTTTCTCAATGATAATAAAGATGTTCATTTCATTAACTTGCCTGAGTCTCTGTAACATAAGTATATTTGACAAAGTATTCAACCTTGGTACTATGATACTCATCGATATTTCAACCCCGTTTGAATTTTTGGAGGAAGCAAGCAGAAAAGACAGGATGGCCATTCAGCAATGGGAAACGGGACAGTGAGACTATCAGATTTAGAGGAGAATGAGTTCACCGAGTCGATCGACGTGGACATATTGAAACAGTACTTTACTTGAGAAGAAAAAGACCGAGCAGTCACCAAGGGAATCAGCGGAAGAAGACCTAGCCCGACGAGATAAGAAAACACATGCATGCATGCATACACGTAACCCATTTTGCATCCTTTTTGTGTTTGTTTTTGTTTTGTGTTCACAGGTTTTGAAGAAGAAAAGAGAAAGCGGCAAAGACAAGCCATTCAGAAACAGCGAAAGCACAGTATTGGATTCGGGTAATAATCTGAGGGTTGAGGCCCACATTGGTGTTAGATTCAGGCATTAATTTGAGGGTTGAGGCCCACATTGATGTTGGTATTGAGGAGGAATCCCAGGGTTGAGGCCCACATGAGTTTGAGTTTCGGGAATGGATCTCAGGGGGTGAAGCCCATATTATCAGAAGATGATGGAAGAATTCTGTGGAATAAGTGAAAAAAAAAAAATGAGAGAGAGAAATCTTTGATAGTTAGACATATGTCCGGTGATGATATTGTTTGCTGTAAGGAGAAGCTTTAGAAACGATAAGTGCGAAACGTTGCTCTCGTCCGGTTATTCTGAATGGATTGATCTCAGCTGGACTCGCGAGCACTTGATTACGGGATCTCAACAGTGGAAACCTGAGTGGTTGGCAAGATGACTAGCCGAATGGATGATGGATCGGTGAATGACCGTTTGCCTGGATGTCCACCCTGGTTTTACTTAGCTACGATATATGATATGGTTGGGAACAAGAAAAGTCTCTGAAAAAAAAAAAAAATAGACCGCCTATAACCGAATAAGCGTGAAGCTACCCATGGGCGAGTATTAGGACCACCATGAGGAGAAATGCTACCTTAAAGGGTAGGTGTGTCAAAAAAAAGGAATGAAAAGAATGAAAAGAAAAGGGACAAGAAAATAGAAGAAAGACCATATCATGTTGAGTATACGAAGTAATCACAGAGTGTGATCGAGACATCCAGTTTGGTTAGACCCACCGATCCGATTCTCCGAAAACGAAATATGGAGTTAGTTCACTTAAGGAATAAACTAGAAAGAGCCCTGACACCACACACCACTAGGAGTCTAGTTCAGATCACCTATTCAGAGGATTGGAGTTGAGTTGAGTGTATCAAGTACTTTGAAGGTTCTCAGGTTTCGATGCGAAAGCATTCGTTGAGGACCGAGAATATGTCTAGCTATCAGGATTATCTCATGAGAGGCAATTTAATATGTTGAAATCACACATTAGCATCAGCATCAGTTTTGTCAGGTATGGCACTCTTGGGGCGAAGCCCACATTATCATTATTAGTCTGGTCGAGTATGGCACTCTGGGGGCGAGGCCCATTCCAGTATCAGTTTGGGACGAGGTCCATATCAGTATCAGTTTGGGACTAGGTCCATATCAGTATCAGTTTGGGGCGAGGCCCACATCAGTATCAGCATGAGGGCGAGGCCCACATCAGTATCAGCATGAGGGCGAGGCCCACATCAGTATCAGCATGGGGGCGAGGCCCATATCAGTATCAGTATGGGCTAGGCCCATATCAGTATCATTTTTGGGGGCGAGGCCCATATCAGTAACAGTTTGGGGGCGAGGCCCATATCGTTATCAGAACCAGTCTTGTCGGGATGACACTCTAGGGGTTGAGGCCCACGTCTTTATCAGTACCAGTCTTGCCGAGTATGTACTCTGAGGGCGAGGCCACATCTTTATCAAAATCAGTCTTGCCGGTTATGGCACTCTGGGGGCGGGGCCCACATCCTTATCAGAATCCAGTCATGCTTGGTTATGGGCACTCGAGGGGCGAGGCCCGCATCACATCAGTATCAGTCTGGGGGCGAGACCCACATCAGTATCAGTATGTGGGCGAGGCCCACATCAGTATCAGTCTGTGGGCGAGGCCCAAATCTGTATCAGTCTGCGGGCGAGGCCCATATCAGTACCGATTTGGGGCGAGGCCCACATCTACATCAGTATCAGTTTTTTGGGATGAGTACCAGGGTCGAGGCCCACATCAGCATCATTTTCGGGGATGAGTCCTAGGGCCGAGGCCTACGTCATCATCAGTATCAGTTGCTGGGATGAGTTAGGGCCAAGGC
>SKCR01042416.1:0-58433 GCA_019454045.1 Zanthoxylum bungeanum
CCTGGGGCTGGAATAGTGTCTGCCCCGTACGAAGCACATATGGATATCAAACAACTAGTCTCTTTGAATCGGATAATCATGACCTTGTCATATTATCTCGATTGTTGCAACACTACAGAGAACTAGTTTTGAATCACTGCGTGATCATCATCTCCATATGTCTGAAGTGATACTTCCATCTTGACATCACATCCAATACACTACGATTCTCAATAAACCTAGTAGAGGCGTACACAGAACCTGTTAAAGCCCTGGACGACCAAAACGAAAGTTTACCGATTGTCGCAAGTACTAGCGATGCAAGTCTCAGGTTAAGACCAAATACACCTACCCTGAAGCGGACTCCCATAGACACATATACATACTACCAATGGGATTCCGCGGGGTCTATCCAGAGCGAAGCTGTTTTCCATACCATCGGTAAAACACAACCTCCTATCGCACTTGCATAAGTATCCAATACTTAAACATATGAAAACTGTGTCGTTATGCCCTCACAACGCGCACAAGTTCAATACTAGTCTATTCCGTATTATCGATGTCCAGTCTCGATAATACTACGACTAGGGATATTTAATATTAAATCTTTATGGATTGATACTGTCTCATATCATCTCAATCCGGAACTAATCATAAGGACTTCTACCATTTCTATATCAAAGTAAATAAATTACGAAACGGTAAAAGGCAATTTCATTACTACATAGTTAATTTTGTACAAAAACACAATGTCTTTTACAAACAGTGACGCTATGGGTCATAATTGTCTAACAATCTCCCACTTGGCCTATAGTCAGTCACTCAAGCATCTAACACTGAAATATGTATATGTTTCTCAAACTTCTGCTGTGAAATAGCTTTCATCAGCGGATCTGCAATGTTATCATTGGATGCGACCTTCTCGATCTTCACATCGCCACGATGTATGATCTCACGAATCAGATGGAAACGTCGAAGAACATGCTTGGATCGTTGATGAGACCGCGGTTCCTTAGCCTGCGCTATAGCCCCGTTATTGTCACAATACAATGGAACGGGCTCAGCTGCTAACGGAACTACTCCTAATCCAATTAGGAATTTACGGATCCAAACTGCCTCTTTTGCTGCTTCAGCTGCTGCAATATACTCTGCTTCTGTTGTTGAATCGGTAACAGTCTCTTGCTTGGAAGATTTCCAGCTTACTGCTCCGTTGTTCAAATAAAATATGTACCCGGATTGCGACTTAGAGTCGTCTTTATCGGTTTGGAAACTTGCATCGGTATACCCAGTTACCTCAAGTTCTCCATCTCCATAAACTAAGAAAGCATCATTAGTTCGTTTAAGATACTTAGGATGTTCTTAACCGCCATCCAGTGACCATCACCTGGATCGGCCTGATAGCGACTACTACATGCTCAAAGCATACGAGACATCAGGTCGCGTACATATCATGGCATACATGATCGATCCGACTGCCGAGGCGAACGGTATCCGACTCATTTTGTTTCTCTCATCTTGAGTTTTAGGACACATGTCCTTAGATAGAGTGATGCCATGTGACACTGGTAACAGTCCCCTCTTGGACTGATCCATGTTGAATCTTTTCAACATTTTTTCAATGTACGTGCTTTGGGAGAGTCCAAGCGGCTTTCTAGATCTATCCCGGTAGATCTTTATTCCAAGAATATAGGTTGCTTCTCCCAGATCTTTCATGGAGAATTTTAATGAAAGCCAAGCCTTCACCGATGTTAACATGGGAATGTCATTGCCTATAAGCAATACATCGTCAACATAAAGGACAATAAAGGTCAGTGCTCTCCCACTAACCTTCTTGTATACACAATGATCATCTTCCTTTTGAATGAAATCATGTTCTTTTATGATCTCATCAAAACGTTGGTTCCATGACCGCGATGCTTGCTTCAGTCCATAAATGGACCGATTTAACTTACAAACCTTATTTGCAAGTTTAGGCACGATAAAACCGTCAGGCTGTTGCATATAAACATCCTCCAAAAGCTTTCCGTTAAGGAAAGCGGTTTTAACGTCCATCTGCCATATCTCGTAATCGAAATATGCAGCTATAGCAAGCATTATCCGAATGGATTTAATCATGGCAACGGGTGAGAAAGTTTCGTCGTAATCGACACCATGTCGTTGACGATACCCCTTCGCTACAAGCCTAGCTTTGTACGTTTGTACGTTGCCATCCATGTCAGTCTTCTTCTTGAAGACCCATTTGCATCCAATAGGCTTTACGCCTTCCGGTGCATCAACCAGTGTCCAAACTTGGTTGGTGTACATGGAATCCATTTCGGACTTCATGGCTTCTTGCCATAAGTGGAATCGATATCTTGTATCGATTCCTCATACGTAGCTGGTTCAGTATCCTCAATGAGATTAATATCTACATGAGGTGAGATCAGAAACCTATACCTCTCAGGTTGTATCCTGACTCTCTCCGACCTACGCGGTCCTTGTGTAATAGAAGATTGTGGTACAGTCTCATCCCGGATGGACTGTTCTTGTTCCGTTGAGGATTCTATGCCAGGAACAGTATCACTCCGATTTTCATCGAGTTCTACTTTCATCACTAACCACTCCACTGCATTTAGGAATTCCTTCTCAAGGAAAACCGCATGTAGAGCAACAAATACTTTGTTCTCTCGTGGGTGATAGAAGTAATATCCTTTGGTTTCCCTAGGATATCCTACGAGTAGGCATTTATCCGATTTGGGCTCAAGTTTGGTACCTTCCAAACGTTTGATGTATGCCCAGCATCCCCAAATCTTCAGGAATGAGAAACCCAGTTTCTTTCCTGTCCATATCTCATACGGAGTCTGTTGTACAGACTTTGACGAAACCTTATTCAAAATAAGAATTGCACTGTTTAATGCATATCCCCAGAAGGAAAAAGGTAGCTCAGTGCGACTCATTATAGACCTTACCATGTCCAACAAAGTTCGGTTTCTCCGTTCGGACACACCGTTTAATTGCGGTGTTCCAGGAGGAGTCCACTGTGAAAGAATACCATATTCTTTCAAGTAATCTAGAAACTCATTGCTCAAGTATTCGCCACCACGGTCCGACCGTAATGTCTTTATACTTTTGCCGGTCTGTTTTTCAACTTCGTGTCGAAACTCTTTGAATTTCTCAAAAGTTTCCGACTTGTGTCTCATAAGATACACATAACCATAACGAGATGCATCATCCGTAAAGGTTACGAAGTATTCATATCCACCTCTAGCCTGGCTAGACATGGGCCCACATACGTCACTATGAACGAGGGCTAACAGTTCGGTGGCACGTTCACCCTTACCTAAAGGTGATTTAGGCATTTTGCCTAATAAGCAAGATTCCCAGACGTCATATGAATTTGGATCAAATCCGTCCAAGTACCCACTCTTCGAAAGTGTGGATATGCGAGTCTTGTTTATATGTCCCAGACGACAATGCCACATATAAGTTTCATCTTTGTTACTCGTTTTGAGCCTTTTGTTTGTTACATTATATGTTTGAGATTGATTTATATTCAAAATATAAAGACCATTATTAGCATCAGCAGAACATATCTCAAAATCATCTTTATAAACAAAACACCCAGTGTTTCGGAATACAAAAGTGTACCCGCATTGGGTCAAACAAGATACAGAGATAATATTCCTAGTCAAACTAGGTACATAATAACAATCTGAAAGTTCAAGTACATGCCCCGAAGGCAGTTCTAAAACAAAAGTGCCAACGGCCAAAACGGCGACTGGTGCCCCATTTCCGACGCGTAGATCAATCTCCCCTGAGGCCAGTCTCCTGCTAATCTGCAGATCCTGCACATCAGTACATATATGAGTACCACAACCAGAATCAAAAATCCAATTTTTAAACTAGAAGTAGTCATGTTTATCTCAATAACAAACATACCTGAAGCCGGTGCCTTGCCCGCTTTAATCTCCTTCTAGAGCGCCTTGTACTCGCGGCAGTCACGCTTCCAGTGACCCCGCTTGCTGCACTGGAGGCAAACATCCTGAGATTTGTCCTTAGGCTTCCCGGAAGCCTTTGACGATTTGGCTTTGCCCTTTCTTTTATGCTTCTTCTTCTTCACACCTCCAGTCGCCTTGAGCCCAGCCCTCGGTGTCTGAGATGTCGAAGCAAAGTGCGCCTCGCGCTTGTTGCCCTTAAGCAGCTCTTTCTCGGCTTCCTTGAGAACCGACAATAAGTCTCTAAGAGTATCATCAGTGTTCATCAAATTATAGTTTATGATGAACTGTCTCCAAGTGTCGGGGAGAGATTGCAGGACCATATCTATGGTAATCTCAGCCTCAAAGACTATCCCCATCTCAGCCAGCTCATCTATGTCAGCAATCATCTGTGCCACATGGGACTCAACAGACATGCCTTCTGAAAAACGTGAACGGAAGAGCTTCTTCACTAACTCATATCTCCGTGACCTTCGGTTAGATCGGTGAAGATCTTGCAACCTCGCCAACATGTTATAGGGATCCAAGTCCCTGTTCTGTCGACGGAAATGCTGAGTCATAGAAGCAAGCATAATAGACTGAGCAGTATCACAATCATCGCTGTGAGTCTTCCAAAGCTCTAGCTCAAGTAGCTCATCAGGTTTGGGCTTAGGCCCAAGAGGTCTCTATATAGTATATAGCAGCCTCTCGTCTCCAATGACTATCCTTATATTCATTTCCCAATCGGTAAAGTTCGTGCCCTTGAAGACATTTTCGCCCTTGAAGACATTTTCGCCCATGATAATGTCTCGAACATTTCCCTTTCTAGTCATCTTGACTACGATAGTCCAACTATCTAGTCAACGATATTTGGGTACAGTCTAACTGTTACAAGAAAAATAACATTGTATTAGTCCAACTAATAAAATAATTTTGACGAAATAATTTGAAAGCGCGTAAAGCTAAGTATCTGAATGAAATTGCAAATTCAATACTAGCCTCCCACTATTTTTCGGCGAGTCTCTAACCCTCTGTCGAGTACTCGGGAAACCTAGTTTCCTAGTGGGCTAGGATCCCGTTAAATAACACACAACCTTGACTTTGGCCAACAAGTTGTATGATATTTAACTAGGTAGATCTCTAAGATCAATTGGATCTCATCCAATTCCTAGATCCGGTAGGTGGACCTCCAAGTCCGAAACATATATACAATATATATGCCAATATATCCAATATATTTTCCTAACCTTTTTTCCTCTGAATCAACTAAGCCTTGGCTTTGGCACAACAAGCTTAATGATTCCAGTTAAGCGGGACCCATTGACATGGAAAGCTTCGTAATCAATGTCGATGGACAAGAAGTGATCTTGACTTTGGCCAACAAATCACAACTTGGACAAGACACCGATATAGAACAAAACTCTCATGATTCAAACACATCCGCAATTGACAAAGGTCTTGACTTTGGCCAACAAACCAATGCCAACTTTGGATCTTGAGTAAGAATCACTCAACGGAAGGAAAAACGCTTAATATGTTTTTGAGGGTTTTTCGTGTAATTGGCAACCAATTAATTATCTTTGATTAGGTCTCATCATACACCCTTAAACATGCTTCTAAAACATCATAAGGCGCAAAAAGTAAATTAATAATGATATGCGGATGGATATGTCACAAATTGTTCCTAGAACAAATCACTCTCTTTCCTCTCCCCGGCTAGAACTATTATAACTTCTACCCAATAACATAATACAATAAAGAAACCTCATTTACATTGAGGGGAATTGGTGAGAAGAGAAATACAAAGAATAAGGAGATAAAAGGCTAGACACGCGGGTCCAATTTAATAAATTCTAAATTTATTACAATTTCCAAAATTGCCCTCACCCTTCTAATATCCATCCGATATACACTATTCATACAACACATTCATGTAATCATACAAAACATGTTATTCAATCAATCTAATCCAATTAATTAATCTTTGAATTAACGACCATCCAATGTTCAAACAACGATTTGATTTGCGCGAGTCAAACTCGTTTAAGAATAAATACTCAAAGTAAGTATTCTTGAATTATTTTGAACTACAACTTTAAATCCAATTTATTTGTATTCAATACTAATTCCAATTTAATTCCAAATTAAATATTTACATTTATTTATTTGCCTTAAAGACTTGGATTCCAAATCCAATCTTAATGGGTCTCAAAGGCCCAATAACATCTAATGTCCTTTTAATTAAAGTACAATGGGCTTTTAATTGATTCTTAAGGCATGGGCTTTGGCCATAATGGATCAAACCCAAAATGCCAAGGCCCAATAGGAATCACCCTATTGCCAACAAATCAATTTAGGCCCATTAGGCCCAATTAAATTCTTTAAAGTGCCAAGTGATGTATTTGGACTTTATGGAATTGGTTTTGGGCCCAATTGGATCCAATCCAAAAGTCTAAAACCAAACTTGGTCAAACCAAGCCCATTAAGCCCAAATACACACTTTTAGCCCAATTCATTTTTAAAGGCTTATTAACATAATTATAATATTTCAAATATCACAATTATTTTAATTAAAGTGTATTAGCCATGATTAATTAATTAAACTCAATATTTCCAAAATACCAATTAACTTAATTAATCATGCTTAAACCAACAATTTATGCTCAACACAAATTGAAGCCAAAATTCATCATTTCATGCTCAACACAAATTAAATCCAAAATACATCATTTTATGCTCAACATGCTCTTTGATTTTAACATAAACATTATTGACTTTGATTCTAATCCAATCAAACCAACAATCAACATTTAAACATGCATTTAAACACATTATTTCATGTTACAAAAAATCAAAAACAATGCAGTCTACTGCCTTATAGATTCGGCCAAGGTAGTATTTTTTTATTTTTTTATTCATTTGATTTATTTCAAATCTAATCATGCATAACTCTAATTTATCATATTCTAAGCATGCTCAAAGCATCAATTTGAAAGAATCATGTTCAAAACATAAAAGCCCCAAATTTTAGGCTCAAGAACCCTAAAAATTTTCATGCTTAAAATTGGCTCATGATACCATTGTTTGTGTTCCTAGAACATGCCAATGATCTAATAAGCATGAAAACATGTGATTAAGATCATTATAAGTTGCGGAATATACTTACAACGAACGGATTTGAGCTTTTAAAATTTGAGTAGAAGATGATCTCCAAGATCCAACCTTTAAAGATTCCAAGCTTTGAGTTAGGAATGAAGATCTCCAAGATCCAACCTTTGTGTTGATTCCAAGCTTTGAGTTGTTTCCCTATCACCTTTGTTGATTCCTTGAAGTGCTAGCTAACTTGATTTTGCCATAAAATCAATGAGAAGATGAAGAGGAAGCTCACGCCCATATCATGCTTGTTAGGGTTTGTGTTTTGTTCAAGTGTTACAAAATGAGAGAGAGAGATAAGTTTTAGTAAAAGAGTTTTACCCTTTTCACCTAAACTTGGTAGTTGAGAGTCTTGGTTTCACAAAACCAAAACTTGGTGGTTGAAAAGCAAGTGGTATTGGCTTAAATGCCAACTACCCTCCCAACTACCACATGTGAAGTGGGCCCCACATTTGAATTTAAAATTCAAATGTCTCTACGAACATTTACCGCGGCACGGATCCATTTAATCCGATTAAACGAACTCTCGTCGCTAAATAATTAAATCTTATTTAATTAAATAACGATGCCTCGCAAATATATTACGAACGTCATTTACGAATCAATTCTAAATTAATTCGTTCGTTCGTATTAAAGTCCGACTTTAATTTCGTAATGAAATCCAATTCATATTAATATATCTGATATATTAATTTTAGCCCATACGAATAAATTAAATAGAAAAATCAAAATTAACTATTAAATTTGATTTTACCGATTAATTCCAAATTAATCGTATTCTCTCTCTTCCGAACACATTTAATCCCAGATTAAATAAAGCTTCAATTAATCCCAGATTAATTTTCTCTCTCTTAATTAATCTCAGATTAATTCTAATCGAGTCAACTGTCATCGGTAAATCTTTGGGAAGCGACCCAAGAGACCTCTGGATATGTTGGCAGTAAATCCGGTTATCGGACTATCCGATAAAGTGAGTACCTCGTACCACGTGCTTACCGATTTACAAGACATGGTTGGCTTCTAGCAAAGCACCGTGCCTACCCAATTCTCCAGAAATATTCTTACTGGAATATATATAATCTATGTCAGGCGTAGTATACGTAGTATTGCGTATAGCGATCCAGTATCTTATGTCACGTGCAAGGCCTGAGGCTGGAATAGTGTCTGCCTCGTACGAAGCACATATCGGATATCAAGCAACTAGTCTCTTTGAATCGGATAATCATGACCTTGTCATATTATCTCGATGGTTGCAACACTACAGAGAACTAGTTATGAATCCCTGCGTGATCATCATCTCCATATGTCTGAAGTGATACTTCCATCTTGACATCACATCCAATACACTACGATTCTCAATAAACCTAGTAGAGGCGTACACAGAACCTGTTAAAGCCCTGGACGACCAAAACGAAAGTTTACCGATTGTCGCAAGTACTAGCGATGCAAGTCTCAGGTTAAGACCAAATACACCTACCCTGAAGCGGACTCCCATAGACACATATACATACTACCAATGGGATTTCGCGGGGTCTATCCAGAGCGAAGCTGTTTTTCGTACCATCGGTAAAACACAACCTCCTATCGCACTTGCATAAGTATCCAATACTTAAACATATGAGAACTGTGTCGTTATGCCCTCACAACGCGCACAAGTGCAATACTAGTCTATTCCGCATTATCGATGTCCAGTCTCGATAATACTACGACTAGGGATATTTAATGATTAAACCTTTATGGATTGATACTGTCTCATATCATCTTAATCCGGAACTAATCATAAGGACTTCTACCATTTCTATATCAAAGTAAATAAATTACGAAACGGTAAAAGGCAATTTCATTACTACATAGTTAATTTTGTACAAAAACACAATGTCTTTTACAAACAGTGACGCTATGGGTCATAATTGTCTAACAGAGTGACACGTGGCGATGGCGACTGTCGGCTCTGTAGGATGATGACACGTGGCACGGCGCATGTTAGAAGATCGGCTGTGATGGTGACACGTGGCACGGCGCACGTTAGCAAAGTCAAACTTTTCTCAAATTCTGACTTGTGGACCCGGCGCACGTTAGTAGCTCTGGTGCATTTTAGGCATCGCGACGCCAAGTGCTTGCGCGTCGCGACGCGGCCAAATTACAAAAATGCCATTTTTTTCTAATTTTCACTGTTTTGCTCCAAATCACCTCCAGAATGTCCTGAAACTTTATTTATCTACAAAATAACACAAAACACATCAAAATATTCACAAAACTTATGAAACTATACAAAATATTAGGTTAAATGAGTGGGAAATAGTGATAGATTTACCACTCATCAGTGTATTAGATGAGTGTTCAAGATATTAAGTTGTCCTTAATGATAAATTACAACAAGGTTATTATAGTAATATATTTTTTTTATTAAATTATGAGTGTTCAAAGTAAAAAGCAAATAGTCCTATCCATTATTAATTTGTAGAGATTTCCTAATAAGCCCTAATGATTTTCGGCTCTTCCAATTTAATTCAAGCACAAATGATTATTCTCATTTAGTCGTTCACATATAAAAAGACATAAATATACATGAAAACATAAGGTTATAAAAAATAAGGGGATTTTTTCTAACTTTAATTTAAAAATTAAATATATCCTAAAATATAAAGTATTTCAAGAAAAAAAATTATATATTGTAAATTTACAAATCATAATTTCCAACACATACTATTATTGATATATTTCAATAAAAAAAAAAGGGTCAACAATGACCGTTATATTTATAAGTTATCGATTAGTTGTTTACAACTATTCACATTTCCTTCATTCGAACTTCAAATCACAATTTGTAAAATACTACATGTACCTATAACTTTCAGAGAAAAAAAATCTTAAATTAGGACTTTCACAAGGTCAAAATCAGCCATAAAGTCGTTATTTAGTAGCAGTCGTGGTTACATTCACACACACAACTCAATTACAATATCAGTCACATATTCAATTCTTGATCACTTTTCTGAGTTATAATAACGGTTAAAAATAGCCAACCACATTTTCGTAGTCACAAAGTCAGTCACATACATAATACTCAGTCACATTTTTCAGTTAAAATGACAGTTATAAATATTCAATCACAATTACAATGTTAGTCACAATTAATGTAGTTTTACATACCTTAAATATATTTGAACATGCCTAATTTTTGAAAGACATTATTCACGTGAACATTGTTGGATAATTAGTGTCATTAAACATAAAATAACATGCATCATAACGGATTTCCAAAAACAAATCTAACCTAACATGCCAAAACTAACATAAACCCTAAAAGTTTGAGAACCAGAAAAACCTTATAAATGACGTCCAAGTCGAGATCAATCTTTATCCTTAAGAACTTATTAGCCTCGTCTCGGTGCTCTACGGGTTCTTTGGTTAACGTTCTCCCATGATAACTTGGATTCCTATTCTCCAATGGACACTCTAAGAAGATCTTGAACTAAGAAATGGTGGGCAACTCTCTCTTTTACTAAAAAAAAACATAATGAAGAGACTCAAGTTTTGTTTCCAAATCTGGATCACATGAATGAACCAAAACCCTCTTTAAATAGACATGTAATGGTGCCTTAAGGGCACCCTTTGGTTTGGGAGTAACCCTCCTAAGGGTTGTACTCTTTCCATGCACCATTTGGAGTTTTTTGGGCATTCTTATAAAATGGAGGACATGTCTCATGGGGTACCAACCAAATGACATGTTCGTCCTCCATCCAAACTCAATAATTAGAGAATTTACAACAATCCCCTACAATTCTCTAAATATTCATGCAGACACTTGAGAGAGTTTCCGTGAACTAAAGCTGCATCGAAATAGGTAGCTTTCGCCTTGGACCTTTCCTAGTGAATGACAATCAGACTTACTTGGAAAACCAATGACCCATAGTCTTGAACTGTTCTGCCGTTGGTGTAAACCAAGACAATTGCCAACACACAACTTTACTTCGACCATTTACCGTTCTACGGTTGTGTTCATTTCGGCCATGAACAGCGGTCCTGGATTCATCAAGCACTTTAGGGAAATCAGCCTGTAAAATCCCATAGAAGCGGCCTCACTTCTTACTTGAAATAGATGATCTGCTATGAAGAGGTAATCTGCATTTACCCTCATTAGGACTCATCTCCTAATATAGTGATTGTTAAAAGCCTCAGTTTATCCTAACATTGATAGACAGCACTCGACGTCATTATCGGAATGGGAAAGAGTACAAAACTCTTCAGTGATTGTTTTGAATTGCACAAAGTTTCAGTTGTCCCTTTTGAACCTAGATCTTGGGATCTCCACTCAGCTAGGTTGGATTTCCACAGTGACAATTCTTAGTTTATAGGCTTCAAGCTCATTCCCCTCGATGACTTCTCAACTTGCTCTCTAGGTAAACCCTTAGTAAGTGGATCCGCTAGGTGTTCCTTCGACTTAACATAATCGATCGATATTATGCACTTGAGAGCAGTTGACGTATGGTATTATGTCTCCGACATATGTGTCGAGACTTATCATTATACATTGTATTTTGGGCTCTCCCAATAGCCGATTGGCTATCACAATGTATGCTTATCGCTGGTACTGGTTTGGGCTAACTAGGAATATCCTCCAGGCAATTTCGAAGCCATTCCGCTTCTTCCGCTGTTGTGTCTAATGCTATGAAATCTGATTCCATAGTAGATCGGGCTATACATGTTTGCCTCGAGGATTTCCATGACACGGCTGCATTACCAAGTGTGAAAACAAATCCACTCGTAGATTTAGAATCCACTGTATCAGATATCCAGTTAGCATCGCTGTATCCTTCTAGAACAGCAGGATATCTCTCATAAAGTAGCCCATATTTTAAAGTTTCTCTCAGGTACCTCAAAACTATTACTATGGCTTTCCAGTGGTTATGTCCTGGATTACTCGTATATCTGCTAAGCCTGTTCACAGCTTGAGCGATATCAAGTCGTGTGCAATTCGTGAGATACATCAGACTTCCGATGATTCTCGAATACTATAATTGCTATATGATGAAAACCTGCTTGGAGCGAAGCCAGAAAAACCCACACAAGATTGAAATCGTTCCCAAGAAAAACCAAGACAACTCGGATAAAAACTCTAAACCTCTGAAGAACAAGCAACAGAAAGCTAGAGTGCTAATAGGGGCGCCACAAAGGGTTAGCAGTCCTTTGATAAGCCAAAACCAGTGAGAACAAATTGAGGATCTCAATGCTCACGAATTGATAAAATATTTTATTGAAAAGAGAGTTGTTAAACATACCTAAAAAGTTAGCCTTTTATAAGGAGGCTGCAACCAAAACCCTAACCCACAAGGATAAAACGAAACTACCCACACGCCAACAGGCGTGTATCCTAAAATTAAACTAAGATATCCCCACGTGCAAACCCTTGCACGCTTAACCTAATTCCCAAACATAAAATAATAATCTAAAGAAAACACTCAAACGTAAATAACGGGCCGAAATAAAACAAATGTCAAGCCCTAAATAAATGAATAAAAAATGCCAAATAACTATAATAGAATAGGCCTAAGTAACTTGTTGCTCCGCGGCCTGAATAAGATTCACCATCTTGGGTTCGTCCAGCGTCAAGTCCATACTCAATGAAGTAGAAGTACGGGAATAGTCAGATACCATCTTCTGTATGAATCCATGCATAGCTTCCTGGATCTTCTTAGCTCGAGACCTCGTGATTGGAACTTCTGGAACTTGTACTGTGGCGGTCCGTCCATCATGGGCTGCATCCTGGGCGGCTGCATCCTGGGCCTCATCATTCCCCCTCTCCTCGAAAGGATTCGACCTCGAATCTACATCAAACAAAGAAAGATCATAAACATTAAATGACGCAAAAACATTATACGCACCTGGCAAATCCACTTTATAGGCATTGTCATTGATTTTCTCAAGAATCTGAAACGGGTCATCGCCTCTGGGTTGGAGTTTGGATTGTCGTTGCTTTGGGAAGCGCTCTTTTCGCATGTGTACCCAAACCCAATCACCGGGTTCGAAAAAGACACAACGTCTACCCTTGTTGGCATGCGAGGCATATTGTTCATTCTTCTTCTCAATGTGTTTTCTTGCTTTCTCATGTATGGACTTGACCAAGTCGGCCTTGCGCTTACCATCCAGGCTCACCCTCTCATCAACGGGCAAAGACAATAAATCCAGAGGTGTTAGTGGGTTAAATCCATACACAATTTCAAAAGGAGAATAAGAAGTAGTGGAATGAATACTACGATTATATGCAAACTCAATGAAAGGTAAACATTCTTCCCATTTCTTTAAATTCTTAGAAATGACAGTACGTAATAGTTGGGACAGGGTCCAGTTAACGACTTCAGTTTGACCGTCAGTCTGTGGGGGACAAGTGGTGGAAAATAACAGTTTAGTTTCTAGTCTATCCCATAAAATTTTCCAGAAATGACTTAAAAACTTCGCATCCTTGTCCGATACTATACTCCGAGGTACTCCATGTAAGCGAACAACCTCACTAAAAAAATAAGTCAGCAATGTGTATGGCATCATCTGATTTTTGACATGCAATAAAGTTTGCCATCTTGCTAAAACTGTCAACTACAACAAAAATAGAGTCCCGACCCTTCCTAGATCTAGGCAATCCTAACACAAAGTCCATGGAAATATCTACCCACGATGCCTGAGGAACAGGTAAAGGTGTATAAAGCCCACGTGGTTGAACTTTAGATTTTGTTTTCCTATAAGTAATGCAACCAGTACAAATGTGTATGACATGCTTCTTCATTTTAGGCCAATAAAAATGTTCATGCAAGATATCCAATGTTTTTGTAACACCAAAATGACCCATAAGACCCCCACTATATGCTTCACGGACCAATAATTCACGCATAGAACAACTAGGCACACACAATTTATTCTTTTTAAATAAAAAATCATCTTGTCTGTAAAATTTACCATAAGCACATTTGTCACATGCAATGTAGATCTCAGAGAAGTCATGATCACTTGTATACAAATCTTTGATAAAGTCAAAACCAAGAAACTTAGAACTCAAGGATGTAAGTAAAACATAACTGCGTGAAAGTGCATCAGTAACCACATTCTCCTTACCTTGCTTATATCGAATGACATATGGGAAGGTCTCCACGAACTCCATCCATTTTGCATGTTGTTTGTTAAGTTTTCCTTGACCCTTGATATGCCGCAGAGATTCATGGTCAGTGTGAATCACGAACTCTTTTGGCCAGAGGTAATTATGCCAAGTTTCCAGCGCTCTGACTAGGGCATAAAACTCTTTGTCGTAGGTTAGGTAACGCAGCGCTGCGCCGTTGAGCTTTCCACTGACGAAAGCTATAGGACGTCGTTCCTGCATAAGTACTTCCCCAATACCGACACCTGAAGCATCACACTCAATCTCGAAAGTTTGGTTAAAGTTAGGTAAGGCTAAAACAGAAGTAGAACATAATCGATCTTTAAGAAGTTTAAAGGCATTCTCTTGTTCCTCCCCCCAATAGAAACCATCATTTTTCTTTACGACTTCAGTAATTGGTGCAGCGATAGTGCTAAAGTCTTTTACAAACCTCCTATAGAAACTGGCTAGTCCATGGAAACTCCTAACCTCAGTGATGCTCTTAGGTGTAGGCCATTCACGAATGGCCTTGACCTTGTTTTCATCAACCTCAATGCCTTGAGCACTAATGACATACCTTAGAAATATCACTTTTTTCATGCAAAAATCACATTTTTTAAGGTTAGCATACAATAATTCTTTCCTCAAAACATCAAACACAGCTCGCACATGTCCTACATGCTCTTCTAAATTCTTGTTGTACACTAAAATATCATCAAAATATACGACTACAAATTTACCCAAAAAGGCACGCAAAACATGATTCATTAGACGCAGAAAGGTGCTGGGGGCATTTGTAAGCCCAAATGGCATCACAAGCCACTCATATAACACATATTTTGTTTTAAAGGCAGTCTTCCATTCATCCCCTTCCCGCATCCTAATTTGATGATACCCACTTTTAAGGTCAATTTTTGAAAAAATACAAGAGCCATATAATTCATCCAATATATCATCTAATCTAGGGACAAGGTGGCGATACTTTACAGTGATATTGTTGACTGCTCGATAATCCATGCACATTCTCCATGTACCATCTTTCTTTGGGACTAACAGGACTGGAACTACGCACGGACTCATGTTCTCTCGTACGTACCCTTTGCTCATTAACTCCTCCACTTGCTTTTGGAGCTCCTTAGTTTCCTCAGGGTTTCTGCTGTAAGTTTTTCGGTTAGGAATGATCGCCTTTGGGATGAAATCGATATGATGCTCAATACCACGAATTGGTGGTAAACCATGAGGGATCTCCTCCGCAAACACATCACCATAATCCTGCAATAAAGAAGTAAACACACTAGGCAAAACAGTGTTAGGGTTAGTGTCATCAGAACTCAGAAGAGTTTCTCTATACAGAAGGAGGATCATCACTTTATTCCTGGCATACTCTCTCCTCAATTCTCCCTTTTTAGCAAAGAAACCATTTTTCATTCTACCCACTCTCATTATTTTGTGCACGCTCACTATTTCTCTCGCACACTCCCCTGGAACTGTTAACCTCATCCCATTGACTCTCATCCTCGATCTCACCCGTGGGTGTTTGCACTGTGGAAGCCTGTAGCTTCATTTGATCTTCAAAGACTTCCCGTGGCGTCAACGGAACAAGTATAACCTTTCTTCCATCTTTCTCAAAATAATATCTGTTACGAAACCCATCATGCATCACTCTCCTGTCAAACTGCCAAGGACGCCCTAGTAACAGATGTTCAGCTTGCATTGGGACTACATCACACAACACCTCATCCTTGTATTTACCAATAGTGAAACTAACCAAGACCTGTTTATTGACTTTAACCTCGCCACTATTATTCAACCACTGCAAACGATACGGCTTAGGGTGTTTAAGTAAAGTCAAACCCAGTGTAGGATACAGAAATCGGCGACGCTGTTCCAAACTCGTGGCCTGGTCGGGAGTACGAAGTAGCCCGCGGGGGACTAAACCGGAGAAATAAATGGAGTCGCCACCCAGCATGAACTGGGAAATGATTTAAGGCCGCACTCACCCCTCGCAAGGGAAGACCTCAAACCGTTGGGTTCAGAATGGTCCCTTACTTATGCCACTTGTAATGAACGGATTTATGCGATAATATAACCAAGTCTACGCAACATACATACGCAAGAATAACCTACCTCTAAGTTTGCATACAACCTATATCTAAGTTCGCATACAACCTATATCTAAGTTTGCATGCATAAAAGTAAATCGACATAACAGTAAGCACACAATTGCATGAACATATGCGTGAACGTTTCTTCAAGCGGTACGTGGAGTTGTATCCCAAGTACAGACCGCACTACCGTCCATTCGGATTCGGCTACGGAATTTATGTCTGGGTTTCCATCCGATATACCACGAGAAGCAACACTCAATCACTAACCCAATATTGACATACATGAAACATGATAATGCATATAACCATAAATAACCGAATAGACAAACATGCGAAACAATGAGGAAAGATAAATAACACAAAATAAATGCGGAACAATAAAACAACAATAAACATGAATTAATTTCAAAATAATAAAAGACTAATAACATCAAATAAATGCGGAATAATAAATATGTGACCAAAGAATTTGGCCATTTTCAATATAGGACTTCGCATACCCGGTTGGACATATCTCACGTCCAACCAAGCATGCCGTGTCCGGGACGACAAAATAAAATATAACAAAGGGTGCCCTCAGGTCTTACCTTTTAAGTCGCTTCCCGGGAGTGCGTTGGGACGTCGCCGAAAGGGTTAACGCTTCACTATTTTTCTGGTTTTCTGGTTCACAGTTTCGCTCACTGTTTTGCTGTTTCGTCCGCGCTTTCCTCACTATTTTTCTGCGGTTGTTTTTTCTATTTTTTCTCGATGTTTCCTTTATTTTCACTGGCTGTTTTGGGACTGTTTCGGTGGTTATTTGGAGACTGTTTTATGGACTGGTTTAGAGGCTGTGTTTGAAGGGTTTATTGGATTTGGTGGAGGGGCTCTTTTTGGCTTAGGGTTTTGTTGTTGCTGTCTCAATTAGGGCTGATTCGGTGGGCTGTTTTCTGGTCGGTGAGGGCTGCTTTTTGGATCAGTTTAGAGGTTGTGTTTGTTCTATTTTGGGGGGATAGTTTCTTGTGTCGATGAGGGCTTTGTGGCTAAGTGTGAATCGGTGTCAGTGTGCTATTTGTTTCACGTGTGGTTAGCTATTTGGTTCGGTGAAAGTAACAGCTCACGACTTAGGGTTTATTGTGTGTTCTTATTGTTTTGTGTTGTTTGGGTGATGTTGGGAGGAGTGAGAGGGTTTGTGTATTATCTAGTTGTTGCATGAAGCTTTTGAAGGAGGGTTAGGGTTTGTGGCCGTGAAGAGACATGCAAGAGACGTGAGGGGCTTATTCGCTTGTTGTTTCTTGGTTTGGCCGTGTCTGAGCCGCTTTTAGGGTTAAGACCGAGTGGTTATGAGAGAGAGCAGCGTCTGTTAGGGTTTTTCGTTCTGGTTGAGAGGAAGGTGGTAGAGTGGTTAAAGGAAGGAGAGTGAGGAGAAGAGAGGGTTGTGTGACTATGCCGAGCTACTGAAGGTGTTTTGTTGGTTTGAGCGTGAAGGGATAGAAGAGATGGTTGTTAGGGTTTTTTGGGTTGTTCTCCGAGAGAGAGGCGTAAAGCTTTAGGGTTTTTCTCTATGAGTGTCGTGGATGAGCTAGGGGTTTCAAGGTTGAGTTTAGGTTTCTTTTTATAGGCAAAGGGTTGGAGCTTGTCCTCGTACGGGAAGGGAAAAAATATTGCAACTATGGGGATATCTTCTAATTAGTGTGCTATAAGGAAAAATCTATTTAATTAGGGATGTGATTTGATTTGATCTCTTTTGATTAGGAATATGATTTAATTTGATTTGATTTGATTTCTTTAATTTGGGAAAGTGATTTGTTTTGATTTTAGCATGTGTTTGATGTGTGAATTGGTTATTTTGGAAAGATGATGGGCGTGAATTAGGTCCTTTTTGGTGGGCTTGGTGTGTAGCTTGGTGGTGTGTGGGCTGAGGATGAATTTTAAAATAGAGGTCCAACGAGCGAACCCACAGCTAAGCAAGCGAATTAAATCCATCAAGGTGTCAATTTCTGACTTTTCCCTTCCGACGTCCGTTTCCCGCGACTTACACAACTTAAAGAGGAGTGCCTCCGTAGGAGACTCATCATCGGGACTTATATGCAAAAATGCAGTGCCTACAGTCACCCCCACTTTGATGGGATTTGTGCAGTGTGTGACAATGACAATCCTATCAAAGTTATGCAATGCATTTTTACTTACCTGGCTCACTAGTTGCCACCTGACTTGCCTGCTGCTTCGAACTGAGTTGATGATGTAGTGGGCCTCGACCCTGGGACGCATCCCGGAACTGTAACTGATGTGTGGGCCTCGACCCTGGGACACATCCTAAAACTGATGATGTAGTGGGTCCTCGACCCTGGGACGCATCCCGGAACTACAACTGCTGATACAGTGGGTCCTCGACCCTGGGACACATCCCAATAACGGCAACGGACAACGGGGGCCTCGACCCGAGACGCATCCCAATACCGCTGATAATGTGGGCCTCGACCCTGGGACGCATCCTCAAACTGATGATGTAGTGGGTCTTCGACCCTGGGACGCATCCCGGAACTAGAACTGATGATGTAGTGGGTCCTCGACCCTGGGACGCATCCCGAAACTGCAACGGACAACGGGGGCCTCGACCCTGGGACGCATCCCAATACCGCTGATAATGTAGGCCTCGAACTTGGGACGCATCCTAAAACTGATGATGATTCTGATGCGGGCCTCGACTCCGGGACTCATCCCCAAAACTGATATTGATGCTAATGTGGGCCTCGACCCTGATACTGATGCTGATGCGGGCCTCGACCCCGGGACTCATCCCCAAATCTGATACTGATGCTGATGTGGGCCTCGACCCTGGGACTCATCCCCAAAACTGATACTAACGCTGATGTGATGGTTCGTTCCTGAACCGGGCTGTATGAGGAACGGTAGACTGGTCGCCCCCAGTCTCGATTCATCTCTCTGCTTTCATAAGGTCAAAGTAGATCTTCTGATGTGGTGTTGCATACCAACATACTGTACTGCCTCTCACGAGATAATCTTGATAGCTAAACATATTTTCATCCTCAACGGATGCTTCGTGTCGAAACCAGAGAACCTTCAAAGTACTTAATACACTCAAATCCGATCGTCTGAATGAGTGATCTGAACTAGACTCCTAGTGTGTGTGTGTGTCGAGGTTCTTTAGCAGCTTGATCCTTAAGTAAACCAACTTGATGATTTTATCTCGGTGAATTGGATTAGTGGGTCTAACCAACCGAGATGTCTTGATCATACTCTGTGATTACTTCCTCGTACTCAACGTGATATGGTTTTCTTCTTTTTTTCTTTCGTCTCTTTCTTTTCTTTCTTTTCATTTTGAATTTTTTCTTTTTCTTTTTTTTCTTTTTCTTTTTCTCTTTTCTTTCTTTCTCTTTTTTCTGACACACCTACCCTTTAAGGTAGCATTTCTCCTCATGGTGGTCCTAATACTCGCCCACAGGTAGCTTCACGCTTATCGGTTATAGGTGGTCTATTTTTTCCTTTTCTTTTCAGAGACTTTTTTTTTCTTTGTTTCCAACCATATCACATATCGTAGCATAAGTAAACCAGGATGGATATCTAGGCAAACGGTCATTCACTGATCCGCAATATCTTCAACTAGTCATTTCGCCAACTACTCAGGCTTCTACTGCTAAGATCCAGTAATCAAGTGCTCGCGAGTTTAGCCGAGATCAACTACTCAAAATACCGGATGAGAGCACATCTCGCACTTATCGTTTCTAAGGTTTCACCCTACAGCAAACAATTTCATCACCGGACATATGCTTAGCCATCAAGGACTTCTCTCTCTCTCTCTCCGCCCGTTTTTTTTCACTCACTCTTCTGGAATTCTTCCTTTCAACCGTTGATAATGCGGGCTTCGCCCCCTAGGGTTTCTTCCCGAAACCAATACTGATCTGGGCCTCAACCCTGTGATTCATTCCTAAAACTGATGACACTGTACTGTTTCTGCTTCTGGTTGGCTTGCCTTTGCCGATTTCTCTTTTTCTTCGAGACCTGTGAACACAAACAAAACAACAGAATAAAAACACGTGCATGCGATGTGTATGTATGCATGTGTGGAGGTACTCCATGTTCCTGATGGGTTAGACCCTCATTGTGCTCTTTGGCGCCATGTGCCTACGCATGTCTCTGATCGCCCCCTGGGTCTGCTTATAGTTTCCTCATGCCGGTTCTCTTCTGGTGATTGTGCAGTTCTCTTTTGTCTGAAACCTGCAAACACAGAACAAACACAAAAATTGCAATTACGTTACGTGTATGCATGCATGCATGGATGAATTTCATATCCCGTGGGTTGGGTCTTCTGCCAGTTCTCCCAGTAACTGCTTTCCTCTTATTCCTTAGGCGAAATATTGCTTCAGTCCGTTCACGTTGATTGGCTCGGCGAACTCGTTCCATTCTAAGTCTGACAGTCTCACTGCCCCGTTTCCTATTACCTTCTTGACTACGTATGGCCCTTCCTAGTTAGGTCTGAACTTTCCTCTCGGGTCCATCGTTAATGGCTTTGACTGCTTAAATACCAGATCCCCCTCTCTGATCTTAGTAGGACGCACCTTTTGTTGAATGCCCGGGCCAATCTCTTCCGGTATAACTGCATATGATGTAAGGACTTCATTCTTTTCTTATCGAGCAATACCAACTGTTCAAATCTCTGCGAGGCCCATTCTTGTTCAGGTAACTCTGCTTCTCCTAATACCCTCATTGACTGTATCTCAACTTCCACCGGCAGTACTGTTTCCATTGCCTTTCGAGCTTCTTCTTTTCTTAAACACTTCAGTTGAATGTCATTCGCTTGTCTTTTGTATAGTTCTCCCTTCAAACTCATATATTGAGAAGCCACCTCTGAATGGCTATCTTGTCTTTTCTGCTTACTTCTTTCGGGAATTCCCCGTGCTCTAAGTATCACTGAATATCTGTAACATCCCACCTTAACAGTGATGTTACCGGCAGAAGACAAACTAAACCCATCTCCATAAGCCTCTGATTCTAGGAAAATTTCGGCATGATATATTGGTAACATCATTGTTGTGATATTTTTATATCGTACAGCAAGTGTACGGTGTCAAGTTTTAGTATAAATCAGTGAAATACTGTCGAACCCACAGGGATTGCGTTAACTAGCACTAAGTACTACAATTGATAATCCTAACTTTATTTAGAAAACAAATAATAAAGATTTATAATAGATAAATGTAAAAACAATAAAATAGGAGGAACTAATACGATAGAGATTCTGGATCCTGATTTCACCTAGCTGCCGCCTATGTATTTGTCATGTCAATTAATCCATGTTCAGTTATATTGTTTATAAGTCAAGACTCCTAAAATATCCACTCTCTCTCTCGAGTGCCGAGTGAAAAGATCATCAACTATAAACTTCGATATCTCTATAAAAATCCAATAGTTAACAACTCATTACGATTTGTGATTCTATATTAACGACTTCAAAGGACTACAAATTCTCTCGAACTCTATAAAATCATAGGTCATATTCTCTAGATCTATTCAAAATCCCCTCTCTCGAGTGATAGATTCTAAACATTCATCATCTCAAATTGTGGCCAGCAATCAAGAAGCATTACAAAATTGATAAACACAATACAAGGTTCAAGCATCAATTACATCATTCTCCATAATTAAGGAGTTAATTCATGACAAAAGATAAAAACAATAATAGACAGGCCATGAATCTAATGAAAATCATTAGAGTTCTAAGAAAGAAACAAGAAGATAAAACCCGAATTGAATCTCCTCCTCGGATGTCACAACCTTTGTCTCCACTTGTCGCTCTTCAATCCTCTCATTGGATCTCTAAAAATATTTATTTATGTGTTTTGTACAGTGTATTAGCCTCCTTTTTAATTCTGGACGAACTGTTATATTTATAGTGGAGGCTGGGAGTCATAATACATGTTGAAAACCCTAAAAATCATTTCCTGGCTTGCGCAGGTTTTCTTCCGTATGGGGCGCTGCGGCGCTGAACAGTGGGCGCTGCGACTCCCAACTCCCTGGAAAATGTATGTAAATGACTAGATGTCCTCGAGTAGATGCAAATCGATATATTATGGGTCTCGTAACTCTTTCTAGATCAAAATTTATAGCCTTTTTAATTTCAGTGCGCAGCTGATGCTAGTTTTTACTGCTTCTTGAGTCCGATGCTCCCAATAGGTCCCGAAACAAACGTATTTGCTCCATTATCAATGTTCTAATGCTTCCTACAAATAAGACATAAACGATACTACAAAATACATTGAATGGCTCGAAACATAACAAAATAATAGGCTAAGGATGTCGGAATAAGTGGGTACAAACCACACTTATCAATCATGCAACCTGGCATATAGCCAGCATTCATATACAACATAAACATAAAATCTCGGCCTCAGGCCGGAATCACAACATCAATGCAATCTAAGGGCCCAACAAATACGCGATGCAGACATAAAGACATAATACAACCAGGGCTCCGTGCCCGAAAATACGTATATACAAAAACTTTTCTAAAATATACAATCTAAAACATAGACTACTAGACTTTTTATTTCAAGACCTGGTGACTGGTGGACTACAACGCTGCTATCCGACTCCTCAAGCTCTGGTGTCTGTGGTTGACCGATGAGGTCACCAACCTGCAAAACTCAAATACTGTTGTGGTGTGAGTCATAAGACTCAGTAAGTAACTATGCTCATTCATTGAGCGTCAAATGCCCAAAACTTAATTATGTTTCCGTATTAACCTGATTACTTAGAAGGTCATTTAAATATCTATAAATTCTGAATTAGTTCTATGGTTCTTATTCATTAAATACACAGGTTACTTATTACCAAATCTTAACATTTACCACATGAAGGGTGAATCTTTATTTTCTTAATCACTAAATTAAGAATTAACCATATTACTCTTATTCATTTACAAACATGTCACTTGTTACTGATCTTTTTATCTGACCACACACATACAAACTTTAAAATTCTGTTTTACTATATACTTCCTAGTCATTTTTAACATAACATTAAGTTTCTCTATTCCTATTTACTATATCAAGCCTCTTCACGTTTTTGTTGCGCTACTCTGATTACTCAACTCTTACCTTCTATACTCTATACTAATCTGGTTCGGGTATTTATTATAATTTTCTCTCTTTCATTACCTTGAAATATCATCAAATCGGTCATTCTAAAATAATATTCATGTCAAACATTCAATTTTCTATTACTAACCATGTATTCATGCATATGTTATCATTTCATCATGTTCTAGCATTCTAAAAATATGTTCTTTCTAAGTAAACATACAACTCATGCAATTATCATTGATACATATACATTAAATAAGATCATGCTACTATGCATTCGTACTTTACAAAATGTTACTTCTATATGAACATTGCTACACACAAAGTTAACCATTTATGCATTCTGACGCAAACATGTCATCATGTATTAATGCCAACTATATGCTTCCAAATGATAACTAGAATGTATGATTTCTATGCATAACTTGTGAACTATTTTCAACTTTAACATGTAATATAATTTAGAAGATACTTCTTGAAAACCTTTTCTGGAAAACTATTTTCTGAAAACTGTTTTTTGAAACTCTTTCTGAAAATCTCTTTATAAAACTAGACTTGCTGAAAACATCCTTTAAATCTCTAGTTTCTGGAAACTGTCTCTAAAATTTTTTTTCTGAAAACTGTTTACTAAAATCTGACTTTTCAAAACTCCTTCTTGAAAAGCTGATATCTGAGTGTCTGCTGAAAAACTGACGCATGGGGGCGTTACGTATCGCCGTCCCCTTATACGCCCTAGAGCCAGATATGCAAACCCATGACATGGGGGCGTTACATATCGCCGTCCCCCAAAGCATGTCATACCTGCCCTGAAACTGGTGGTCTTGGGGCGTTACGTATCGCCGTCCCCTAAGCCACAAACTGGAGCTGGGGGTGCGGATCTATGCTACCACCCAAGCTCAAACTGGGGTCTAGGGGCGTTACGTATCGCCGTCCTCCTAGCCCATCTGGAGGATCTGAGAGCGTCCCCTCAGTCTTCAACATGTGCACTGTTGGAGTTCTATGGTCCCAATGATCGAATACAAAAGCAATAAAACATGTGTGAACATCAACGACGAAGTTGCGGAATACTTACATCGAGCGGTTGAGCGACGCGGTAGGCAACAAAATTTAATTTTCTGCCTCTTGACAGTACACGGCAGTGAGCAGTCCATGCTCCTCCATTTTCTGTTTTTGAGCTCCTCGAACAAGCTCCAAGCTTCATCAAACGATTCCCGGCTCATGGGTGGACTTCCATATCACCTTCGCATGACTTCGTAGTGTGCTAGCACTCCCGATTTTGCCACAAAATCGTGACTCTTGGCTTCCCTATAGCTCTCAGTTTTTGACAGAAAAACCAGAAGGTTTTTGGCCCCTTGGGCGTGGAGAGAGGAAGAAGAAAGAGTGAGAGAGAGATGTGTGTGAGAGAAAAAAGTGTAATGTATTTTTGTTTTCAAAAAAAAATAAACATATACCAATTTTCTCTTTCAAAAGTCAAGCCATAAATGGCTCCAACCACCAACATCAACTCACATCAATCCATCAATCATAAATAGTGACTTGCGTCAATCACTCAAAGTGAAAGACATCCATCACTTGATTGACGAATGATGTGACGCTAGATGCGACTAGCGATTTGATGCTTGATTTAATTTGTGTGCCGCACTCGAATTCGAAATGCGAATGCGCTCGCAAATAATCTCGGGCTCGGGTTCGCTAATTCCAAATTAACGATTTTCCGTTGCGACGTAATTAAATTCTAATTTAATTAAATAATCATGCCAAGCATAATTACTATTCACGTCGCTAACGAATTAATTCTAAATTAATTCGTTCGCCCGAATTAAAATCCAATTTTAATTCCGCGTCGAAATCCAATTTCGTTTAATATATCGAATATATTAATTAATCAATTTCCAAATTAATCGTTATCACTCTTTAATGATATTTTATCCCAGATAAAATATCTCCGTAATTAATCCCAAATTAATTTTCTCTCTCTTCTAATTAATCCCAGATTAATTTAGAGTGCGAGTCATACGTCATCGGTGAATCTTTGGGAAACGACCCATGAGATCCCCGGATATGTTGGCAGTAAATTTGGTCGTCGAACTATCCGAACACGTAAGTACCAAGTACTATGTTTATACCGATTTACAAGACAAGGTTGGCCTCTAGCAAAGCGCCATGCCTACCCAATTCTCCGGAAATATCCTTACAGGAATAAAGGATCTATATCAGGCGTAGTATACGTAGTATTGCGTATTTTTGTCCAGTATCGGATGATCACCTGCTAGGCCTGGGGCTGGAATTGTGTCTGCCCCGTACGAAGCACATGTCGGATGTCTGGTGACTAGTCTCTATAATCGGATAAACCTGGCCTTGTCATTTTATCCTGATAGCTGCAGCATTTAAGAGAACCAGTCCCGTATCCAACGTGACCATCATCTCCATATGAATGGAGTGACACTTCCGTCTTGACATCACACCCAACACACTACGATTCTCAATATACCCAGTATTGGCGTACACAGAACCTGTTAAAGCCCTGGACGACCGCAACCAAAGTATATTGATTGTCGCAAGTATTAGCGGTGCAAGTCTTAGATTAAGACCAAATACACCTACCCTGATTTCGGACTTCCATAGACACATAGTCATACTACCAATGGAATTCTGAGGGGGTCTATCCAGAGCGAAGCTGTTTCCCGTACCATCTATTACACTTGCATGAGTATCATATACCCAAATATATGAGAACTATGTCGTTGTGCCCTCACAACGCGCACAAGTGTAATACTAGTCTTTTACGTATTTACCAATGTTCAATCTCGATAATACTCTGACTAGGGTTATTTAATGATTTATCCTTCGTGGACTGATACTGTCTCATATCATTCTCAGTCCAAGAACAAATCATAGGGACCTCTCATCATTTATATATCTTGGTGATCTAATCACAAATGATAAGAGTGCAATCTCATTTGTCACATAGTTAATTTGTACAACAACACCATGATCTGTACAAATAGGGACGCTATGGGTCATAATTGTCCAACAATCTCCCACTTGGCCTATAGCCAGTCACTCGAGTGCTTGACACCCGAACTATGTACGGTTGGCTCAAACTGTTGAGAAATGCTTTCATCAGCGGATTTGTATGATCATCATCTGATGCGATTTATTCGATCATCACATCGCCACGATGTATGATCCGAACGAATCAGATGAATATCGAAGTATATATCTGGATCGTTGATGAGACCATTAATTCTTTAGCCTGTGCTGACGCCTAGCTCAGCTGCTAACATAACTATATCTAATCTAATTAGATTTTTTATCGACCCAAATGGCTTTTATTGCCGCCTCAGCTGCAGCAATGACCCGTATTTATTGTTTATTCGGTAACAGTATCTTGCTTGAAAGATTTCCAGCTCACTGTACCGTTATTCAAACTTTGTAGTACCGTTTGCGACTTATAGTCGTCTTTATCGGTTATGAAACTTGCTACAGTGATCTCAGTCACTTCAAATTCTCCATCTCCATAGACTAAGACAGCATCCTTAGTTCTCTAAGATACTAACGGATGTTCTTAACATCAATCCAGTGATTATCACTTGGATTGGCCTGTTTGTGACTTCATATGCTCAAAGCGTATGAGACACCAGGTTGCGTACATTTTACAATGTACGATTTCTCGGAGAGTATTCTGAAAGCCAAGCTTTCACCGATTTTTTTTTATGGGAATATCATTTCCAAGAAATGACATATTATCATTATTTATAGGACAGCCACTATCAGTGCGCTCCCACTAACCCTCTTATATACACAAGAATCATTTTCATTTTGAATTAAATCATAAACTATTATGATTACATCAAAACGATAATTCCAAGAACCTATGTTTGCTTCAATCCAGACATGGATCGAATAACCTGGAAACCTTGTTTGCTAGTTTTGGTACGACAAAACCGACAGGATGTTGCAAACATCCTCCAAAAGGTTTCCTTTTTAGGAAAGCGATTTTCCCGTAAAGCTGACATATTTCATAAATGAAACACGCAGCTTTAGAAAGCATTATCCAAATGGATTTACCGTGGCAACAGGTAAAAGGTTGAATCGTAATCAACACAATGTTGATAACGATACCTTTCCGCTAAAAGCCTAGCTTTATACGTTGGTATGTTGTCATCCATGTATGTCTTCCTTGAAGACTTATATAGTACCTATAGGCACAATGTCTTGTGGTACATCAACTAGTGTCCAAACATAGTTGATATACATGGAATCCATTTCGGACTCATGACACTTTGTCATAATAGGGAGTCGATACCTTGTATCACTTCCTCATACGTAGTCAGTTAGTATACCTCAAAAGATAGACATCTTTATGAGGTGAGATCAGAAACACATACCCCGGGTTGTTTTCTGACTCTCTCCGACTTACGTGGTTCTTGTGTATTCGAAGATTAATGGTATAGTTTCATCATTGATGAACTATTTATGTTCCATTAAGGAATCGGTGCCTGGAATAGTATTACTCCGATTTTCATCGAGTTTTACTATCCTCCCATTTACCACTGCATATCGGTATTCCTCTTAGGAAAACCGCATGGTGAGTAACAATCTAATTGTTCTCACGTGAGTTGTATAAGTACTATACTTTGGTATCCCTAGGATAACCTACAATTGGCACTTATCCAATTTGGGTTTTAGTTTGGTATCATCCAAACGTATGCCCAACATACCCAAATTATCAGGAATGAGAAACCCGGTTTCTTTCCCGTTCATATCTAATATGAAATCTGTCAAACATATTTTTATGGAACCTTATTCTAAATAAGTTCTTGCACTGTCTAATGCTTATCCGTTGAAGGAAATGGTAGCTCATAGCGACTCATGATTAACCTTATCATGTCCAACAAGATTCAGTTACTTTGTTCGGACACACCGTCAAATTGACGTGTTCCGGGAGGAGTCCTCTTTGAAAGAATACTATACTCTTTCAAGTATATAAGAAACTTATTGCTTAAGTATTTTCATCATGGTCTAACCGTGATGATTTTATACTTTAGCTGATCTGTTTGTCTATTTCGTGTCGAAACTATAAAAGTTTCCAATTTGTGTTCTTTAAAAGAAACACATAACCATAACGAGATGCCACATCCGTAAAGGTCACGTAATATCCATATCCACCTCTAGCCTAGCTAGACATGGGCCCACTTGCTTCACTATGAACTAGGGCTAACAGGTCGGTGGCATTTGCACTTTTATCAAGTAAAGGTGTTTTAGGCACTTTGCCCAATAAACTAGATTCGTAGACTTTATTTGAATATGATCAAATCAGTCCTAGTACCCACTCTTCAAAAGTGTGGATATACGAGTCTTGTTTGATTGTGTCCTAGACAACAATGCCACAATTAGTTTCTTCTGATCAAATCAGTTTGAGCTATTTGTTTGTCATGTTATATATTTGAGATTTATTTATATTCAAAATATAAATTCTGTTATTCACATCTAATGTGTTTATCTCAATATCATCTTTATATAATAAAACACTTTAGTGTTCTAGAATATAAAGGTTCACCCGTAGCGGGTTAAACACTGATATGGAGATAATGTCTCTAGTCAAACTAGTTACATTATAACAGTTTCTAAATTTAGGTACAAACACGAGGGTAGTTCCTAAAATTTAGGTACCTGCGATTAAAACAGCGACTTCGTCCCATTTTCAATTCGCAGATTAATCTCTATTGAAGTCAGTATCCTGTTCAAAACAGATTCTGAACATCAATATATATTTATATCACACTAAGTATCTAAAATCCAATTTTGGTACTATTTATTATAATAATTACAATAGTCAAACTATTTAATCAACTATAATTTATTATATTAAAATCAATTATATTGATTACTATAATCCAATTATAAAATCAACTATAAATGAATAGTTTGAATATAGTCCAACTATTAATTAAAACAACGATTTAAATATTAGTCCAACTAACATTTAATTATTTGACGAATGATATTTGTGATTGAGCGCGTATGGCAAGTAATTAAATGAGTATTGCAAATTCAATTCTTACCTCCCACTATTTTCTGGCGAGCCTCTAACCCTCTGTCGAGTACTCGGGAAATCGTATTTCCTAGTGGGCTAAGATCCCGTTAAATATCACACAATCTTGACTTTGGCCAACAAATTATATGATAATTAACTAGGTAGATCTCTAAGATCGATTGGATCCAATCCAATTCCTAGATCCGATAGGGGGACATCCAAGTCCGAAACATATATCTTATATATGTCAATACATCCAATGTATTACCTAACCTGATTCCTCTGAATCAACTAAGCATTGGCTTTGGCACAACAAACTTAGTGATCCCAGTCAAGCGCGACCCATTGACCATGGAAAGCTTGTAATCAATGTCGATGGACAAGAAGTGGTCTTGACTTTGGCCAACAAACCACAACTTGGACAAGACACTGATATGGAACAAAGCCTTCGTGATTCAAACACATCCTCGACGGACAAAGGCATGACTTTGGCCAACAAGCCAATGCCAGTCTCGGATCTTGAATGAGAATCACTCAATGGAAGGAAAAACACTTAATATTATTTGAGGGTTTTTCGCGTGCAAATTGGCAACCAATTTATTATCTTTGTTAAGGTCTCATCATCATACACCCTTAAACATGCATTCGAAATACATAATAAAGCGCGTATAAATAAAGTAATAATGATATGCGGATGGATACTTTACACATTGATCCTAGATCAAATCTCTCACTTTCTCTCTCCCGCTAGCACAAATATTTCTTCTACCCGTTACACTACACTTCTAAAGAAACCTCATTTACATTGAGGGGAATATGTGAGAAGAGAATACAAAGAATAAGGAGGTGATAAGGCTGGACACGCAGGTCCAATTAATAAATCAAATTTATTACAACAATTTCTAAAATTGTCCCACCCATCTAATATTCATCCGATATACATTATTCATGCATCGCAACCATGCATTCACACAAGCATGTTATCAATCAATCTAATCAAATTAATTAATCTGATAATTAGTGACCATCCAATGTTCAAACAACGATTTGATTTTGCTCGAGTCAAACTCATTTTGCGAATAAGTACTCAAAATACGAATTCTCGAATTAAATTAAACTACATAATTAAATCCAATTCAATATGCATTTAATTCTAATTCGCTTATTTAATTCCAAATTAAACATTACAATTTAATAATAAACTGTTACGACTTAAATTCCAAATTTAATCGTTACGGGTCTCAAAGCCTGATTAACGTCCAACGTTAATTTAATTAAAGTCCAATGGGCTTTTAATTAATTTCTTAAGGCGTGGACTTTTGGTCAACTCGGGTCAAACCGATAACCAAAGTCCAATCCAGGAGTTACCCCATAAGCCCAGAAATTAATTTAGGCCCATTAGGCCCAATTAAACTTCAAAGGTTCATTAAGTCGCATTTGGGCTTTATGGAAGCAGTTTTGGGCCTAATTGGATCCAACCAATTTTGCATAAACCCAACTTTGTACAACAAAGCCCAATAAGCCCATTTATAACATTAAAGCCCAAATCCAATTTTAAGGCCCAACATAATTAAACACAAAAATCCAATTTCACATTTAATTAATCTAAAGTATATATCATGATTAATCACCCAAATTAACATTTCTAAAACATCAATTTATACAATTAATCATGCTCATTAACCACAAAACATGTCCAACATATTTTGATCAAAAATCAAACCCATACATGCTACATTATGTCTCGGCCAAGTGGGATTTTCCAAATCAATTCGGTTTCAATCAAATTAAATCCGCAATCAACATTTCTCGATTGTTTCCAACTCATCTAATGAATCAAAAAACAAAATTCCAAGACAATTTAGAGCTCTAATACTTTCGGCCAAACTAAGTATTTTGGGGGAAAATTGTTCCAAACCATTTTCTTGAAATTGATCAAATCAAACTTCAATTAAACATGTTATAAGCATACTCAAACATCCAATTAATTCAAATCATGCTCAAAAACATTTTACCCAAATTTTAAGCCCTAAATTCGTTTCATGCTTTTAACAACGCCCTAATACCATTGTTGGAGTTCTACGGTCCCAATGATCGAATACAAAAGCAATAAAACATGTGTGAACATCAACGACGAAGTTGCGGAATACTTACATCGAGCGGTTGAGCGACACGGTAGGCAACAAAAAATAATTTTATGCCTCTTAACAGTACACAGTAGTGAGCAGTCCATGCTCCTCCATTTTCTGTTTTTGAGCTCCTCGAACAAGCTCCAAGCTTCGTCAAATGATTCCCGGCTAATGGGTGGACTTCCCTATCACCTGCGCATGACTTCGTAGTGTGCTAGCACTCCCGATTTTGCCACAAAATCGCGACTCTTGGCTTCCCTATAGCTCTCGATTTTTAACAGAAAAACCAGAAGGTTTTTGGCCCCTTGGGCATGTGGAGAGGAAGAAGAAAGAGTGAGAGAGAGATGTGTGTGAGATAAAAAAGTGTAACGTATTTTGTTTTCAAAAAACAAATAAACATATACCAATTTTCTCTTTCAAAAGTCAAGCCATAAATGGCTCCAACCACCAACATCAACTCACATCAATCCATCAATCATGAATAGTGACTTACGTCAATCACTCAAAGTGAAAGATATCCATCACTTGATTGACAAATGATGTGACGCTAGATGCGACTAGCGATTTGACGCTTGATTTAATTTGCGTGCCGCACTCGAATTCGAAATGCTAATGCGCTCGTAAATAATCCTGGGCTCGGGTTCGCTAATTCCAAATTAACGATTTTCCGTTGCTACGTAATTAAATTCTAATTTAATTAAATAATCATGCCAAGCATAATTACTATTCATGTCGCTAACGAATTAATTCTAAATTAATTCGTTCGCCCGAATTAAAATCCAATTTTAATTCCGCGTCGAAATCCAATTTCGTTTAATATATCGAATATATTAATTAATCGATTAATTCCAAATTAATCGTTATCTCTCTTTAATGATATTTTATCCCAGATAAAATATCTCCGCAATTAATCCCAGATTAATTTTCTCTCTCTTCTAATTAATCCCAGATTAATTTAGAGTGCGAGTCATACGTCATCGGTGAATCTTTGGGAAGCGACACATGAGATCCCCGGATATGTTGGCAGTAAATTTGATCGTCGGACTATCCGAACACGTAAGTATCAAGTACTACGTTTATACCGATTTACAACACAAGGTTGGCCTCTAGCAAAGCGTCATGCCTACCCAATTCTCCGGAAATATCCTTACAAGAATAAAGGATCTATATCAGGCGTAGTATACGTAGTATTGCGTATTTCTGTCCAGTATCGGATGATCATGTGCTAAGCCTGGGGCTGGAATTGTGTCTGCTCCGTACGAAGCACATGTCGGATGTCTGGTGACTAGTCTCTATAATCGGATAAACCTGACCTTGTCATTTTATCCCGATAACTGCAGCATTTAAGAGAACCAGTCCCGTATCCTACGTGACCATCATCTCCATATGACTGGAGTGACACTTTCGTCTTGACATCACACCCAACATACTACGATTCTCAATATACCCAGTATTGGCGTACACAGAACCTGTTAAAGCCCTGGACGACCGCAACCAAAGTATATTGATTGTCGCAAGTATTAGCGGTGCAAGTCTTAGGTTAAGACCAAATATACCTACCCTGATTTCGGACTTCCATAGACACATAGTCATACTACCAATGGAATTCCGAGTGGGTCTATCCAGAGCGAAGCTGTTTCCCGTACCATCGGTAAAACACAACCTCCTATTACACTTGCATGAGTATCCTATACAAAAATATATGAGAACTATGATGTTGTGCCCTCACAACGCGCACAAGTGTAATACTAGTCTTTTACGTATTTATCAATGTCCAATCTCGATAATATTCTGACTATGGATATTTAATGATTTATCCTTCGTGGACTGATACTGTCTCATATCATTCTCAGTCCAGGAACAAATCATAGGGACCTCTCATCATTTATATATCTTGGTGATCTAATCACAAATGATAAGAGTGCAATCTCCTTTGTCACATAGTTAATTTGTACAACAACACCATGATCTGTACAAATAGTGACGCTATGGGTCATAATTGTCCAACATGTACATGTCTCTGATTCCGTCAATTCCAAGGTATCCGTCAATTCCAACTGAATCTCAAGTTATATACTGGGGGTTAGTTTTTACCTCATGCCCCGAAAAATATAAAATCATACAACTCGTGCCTTAAATCTCAAACTGTTCAGATGTTTTCTGAAAACATTCCTTTTAAAAAAAAAACATCTGAAACTCTTATTTTAAAACACTAAATTCCAACAATCTTAACTTCTGAAAGTCATAACATATAAATAAGCATATGCATTTCTTATGTTATCATACATGTACATGCATTCATTCATGCACCTACAAACTAGTCATAGCCATTTAATGATTCCATGACATGCTCATAAAATAGTCTCCCAATGGAAAATTAATTTGATATTGTGCATATTAGTTCCTCAAACGGATTTAATTCATTATCATTTCAAAGAACACAACTCAAGATGCCATACTTATTAATCATCAAGTCATAAGTCTGAGCAAATAGATAACACAAACAACAATAAATCTCCATATACATAAGCTATTTAAAATTATACCCATTTTCACGCCTCGATGATACTGGGTTTGGTTTTGCCTCTGAATCTAATCTATCATAAAGCCATTGCAGAATCAATTCTACTCTTATTATTAATTTTCGTTTTTAACAAAAGCAACTCAGCTTAACTTCGCCACCCAAATTTGTCAAACTTAGAATATTATCATCCAACTAAAATCCCATCTCTTTTACTTCTACAAAATGGTCCAATAATTTTCCAATTACTAGTACAAATACTTATTCTAAATTATAATTATGTTCGAAAGAAGAAATTCAATTTAAAGTCACTGTGAACTATCAAGCCATATCAAAGCATCACTAAAGCTTTCCAAACTAAGTATTAGAGTGTAAATCGTTTACTAAACAAATGTTTATCTATCAATTCCCAATTTTATAGTTACCGAATTTTCCCCAAATTTTTCAATTCCTTTAATTCTATTGACACCCAAACTCAAGGATATTATACTTACCATTTGCGCCTATAAACCCTTAGAAATAGCTGGGACTGAAATCGAAGCTGTAAATTGTGTAATCACTCTCCTCTTTCTTCAGTTCTCTCGCTCTTTGCCACTCCACTCTGCTCCCTGTTTCTTTCCTCTCTCTCGGTCTGCTCACTCTCTCTCTACCTGCTCAGTTCTTCTTTTTTTTTCGGCTTTGGCTTCCCTCTTTTTTTCTCTGCCCTAGATCTCTATCGGTTCTTCCCCACACTCGGTTTTTCTGGATCTCTCCTTCTCCCTCTATTTTTGTTCTCTGTGTGTGTTGTTTTAAATTAATAAATATGTGTGTTCACATGTCTCGCGTGTATGTGTAATTATAATACACGTGTCTTAAATGTGTGGTGGATATAGAATACATATCTGTGTCTAAATAAATATCTAAGTTTTATTTATTCTAATCATGTTAAATTTCAAAACAACCCTTCAAGCTTAATTTAATATAAAATTAAAATTAATTTCATGAAAATGTTCCAATTAATAAAATAGACCCCGCGTTCGGTCGCTGCCTCTCAAGCGAAAATAAATCCACGTAATAATGCTAAAATAACTCGAGATGTTACAATATCATAGTACCAGGGTTGAATGCTTTTGTCAAATATACTCACGTCGTGTAGATTGAAAGGAAGGGACTCGGGCAGGTAAGCGAAATGAACGTCTTTATTATTATTAAGAAAATGGTTCGAACAAGTAGACGAAGTCAATGTCCTTATTATTATTAATATTGGATCATATTTGAATAAGATCAGGGAAGCAAACATCTCCATAATTTGCAACTTCATCTTCCCCCGTCTTCTTGCTTCCTTCGACCAACAGATTCTCCAAGTGCAGTAGTTCGTTTTCCCATTTACTTCCGCTTTTTGCAACCTCCTTATCGTCACTGTCCGAGAAGTTTTCCCAGAAATTCCCCCTCTGCTCTATTTCACCTTTACCACTACTATCCCATATCCCCATGCGAGAAGTTTGGTGGTTATGAGTTTGGAGGACAATGCTGTCAGGTAGGCCGGAGTTGATCATGTGGGTGGGTGGAGGTTTTCTGTGCGTGTTGAGTTGCTCTTTTTCTGGGTCGGGTATTGTAGAACACAGAAATCGGCGACGATGTTCCAGGCTCGCGGCTCGGTCGGGAGTACAGAGTAGCCTGTGGGGGACTAAACCGGAGAATAATGGAGTCGCCACCCGGTGTGAACCGGGAAAATGATTTAAGGCCGCACTCACCCCTTGCAAGGGAAGACCTCAAACCGTTGGGTTCAGAATGGTCCCTTACTTATGCCACTTGTAATGAAATTATTAGTGCAATAATTTAACCGAATCTATGCAACATATATGCTCAAGAGTAACTTAGATCTAGTTTGCATTCATCAAAGTAAATCCTATGTCTAAGTTTGCATACTTTAAAAGTACGTCATTATAACGGCAAGCATACAATAACACACGGGAATCTCATAAACATACTTCAATTATATAATGCGGAAAACAAATAACAACCGAAACATAATGCAAATTCCTAACGCAAAATAAATAACTAATCATGCTTAAAATAAACAACTAAATCATGCATAAAAAAGTAACGTAATCATACTTAAAAAATAAATAACATACTAGACTCAATCATGCTGAAAAAATAAATAACCTACTAGCCTAAATCATGCTCGAATACAAGGTTGGATGAAACGAAATACGTGTGTCTCTCAAGTGGTACGTGGCATTGTATCCCGAGTGCAAACCGCAATACTGTCCATTCGGATTCGGCTACGGCATTTACGTCCGGGTTTCCATCCGATATACCACAAGAGAGAACACATATTCCGTTCATCCGGAATTTACATCACGCACCAATCCACAATACTCATGCGAAATAAAGTAAAAAAATAAATAAAAAATAAAAGAGAATAAATAAAAGGGGTGCCCTCAGGTCTAACCTCTTTAGTTGTCTATCGGAAGTGCGGTACGCGATTGTCGGAAGGATCGATGCTCCGCAACTCCTCCGGTTCACTGGTTCAACGTCTTCCTTCGCTGTTTCGCTATTTGGGCTGCTATTTTTATTCCGTTTTACGGTGTTTCTGGTTGCGGTATTAGCTCACTGTCTTACGGTAAAGTGGGACTGTTTTGTGGGTTTTTATTACAGTTTTGCGGGTGCAGTTTTTATGGTTTAAGGGGCAGTTTTGCAGGTTTTTTACTGGGCAGTTTGCGGTGGTGGACTGGCAGTTTGCGGGTGTAGTTTAGGGCAGTTTTGTGAAGTGATTTGAGGCAGTTTGTGGAGGGTTATCTCGGCTGTTAAGGGAGCTGTTTGTAGAGGGGTTTGTGCGTGAAGGTCAGGGGGTTTTGAGGGCTATTTGCTGCAGTGGATTGGGCTATATGTGAAGGGGATTTACGTGAATGAAGGGCTGTGTTGTGAGGAGGATTTGCGAGACTATGAAGGGGAATTTTGAGGGCTTATGAACGTGAGCTAAAGGTTATGTGGTGTTGAATTGAAGATGGCTTATGTGAGTGGTTGAAGGCAAGTGGCGTAAGTGTATGGCTGTGTTGTTGATGCGTTAAGGGGGTTGATGCGTGAAGTTGAGTGGCTAGGCGTGAAGGGGACAAGTGTGAGGACTATATGAGTGGCTTGCGTAAAGGGGGCATGTGTGGAGTGATGGTTTGCGTGAGTGATGAGGGCTTTTTTGGTTTGCTTGTGAGGGCGCTGAACGTGAGTAGTTAGGGCTTGTGGGTGATTGTCGAGTCTAGTGAGGGGAGAGAGGTGAGAGGCTGTTTCTTTGTTTTACGTGAGTGTGAGCTAGGTTTATTTTGTGTTTTTGTAAGAATCAGCTAGAGGTCCCAAGGGTTTGGCTTGTGTTTTCTTTTATAGGAGAGGGTTGGGGTTATCATTGTATAGGTAGGGAAAGAATATTGTAATTATGGGGGGAATATTTAATTTGTGTATCATAAGGAAAAGATATCTTTTAATTAGGAATGTCTTTTAATTTGATTTGATTTCTTCTCTTTTGATTAGGGATATGATTTTATTTTATTTGATTTGATCTTTTTAAATTAGGGAAGGTAATTTAATCGAATTAGGAAAGCATTTGATGAGATTTGATTTGATTTGTTTTATTTAGGCATGTGATTTAATTTAATTAGGAATGTGATTTATGGGATTTGATTTGAATCTTTTAGTTTAGGAATGAGATTTGGTGGGATTTTAACATGTGTTTAATGTGTGGATTATTATTTTGGATGTGATTTAATGGGCTTTGGTGGGCGTGTGGGCTAGTGTGTGGGCTTGGTGGGCGTTTTGGGCCAATGATGGTTTTCAAAACAGAGGTCCAACAAGCGAACCCGAAGCTAGGCAAGCGAATTAAATCCAACAAGATGTCAATTTCTGACTCTTCCCTTCCGACGTCCGTTTCCCGTGACTTCCACAGTTTAAAGAGGTAGTGTCTACATGTGAGACTCATTATCGGGACTTATATGCAAAAATGCAGTGCCTACAGTCGCCCCCACTTTGATGGGACTTGTGCAGTGTGTGACAATGACAATCCTATCAAAGTTATGCAATGCATTTTTACTTACCTGGCTCGCCACCTGCCACCTGACTTGCCTGCTGCTTCGAACTGAGTTGACATGGTGGTGAGGTGCTTCGCCCCCAAGGTTCATCCCTGCAAGATGCTGCGATCTCTAGGAATCACTACCGACTGAACTGATGAGAGTTGGTCCATTTCCGAACTGTTACTCTTTGAGATTTTTGAACTCTGCTCCATTTTTGGAGCGCCATTTCCGGCATGTTAAACCTCATTTTGAGGCGTCACTGGTGGTTGTCCATTCTCGAACTTTGCTCCATTTTCGGAGCGCCATTTTCGGCGTCTGATGTGTGTGATCTATTTTGGAGCGCCATTTTCGGCATCTGTTGTGTGTGCTCCATTTTGGAGCGCCATTTTCGACATCTGTTTTGTGTGCTCCATTTTGGAGCGCCATTTTCGACATCTGTTTTGTGTGCTCCATTTTGGAGCGCCATTTTCGGCATCTACTATGGTCAATTTTCGAACCGTGCTGTGTGAGAATGTGGCTCATTTTTGAACCGTTACTTGATGAGATGGTCTTTGCCGCTACAAACCTGTGAATACAAAACAAAAATTACATGTATGTGATATGTATGCATGTATGCATGGATATGTTTCCTATTCCGATGGGTTACGCCTTCCTTGGTCCATTTTCGAACCGTGCTCCATTTTCGGAGTGCCATTTTCGGCGTCTGATGTGATAGTGGTCCATTTCTGAACCGTGCTCCATTTTCGGAGTGCCATTTTCGGCGTCTGATGTGATAGTCGTCCATTTCCGAACCATGCTCCATTTTCGGAGTGCCATTTTCCTGTAAAAGTCTTTGGTCGCCCCTTAGGCCTGCTCATAGTTCCTTTCTGTCGATTCTCTCTTGGTGATTGTTCAGTTTCCTTTAGTCTTATTGCTCAAGTTCTCGATAAAACCCTTATTCGCGGGGTGGTTGACTGGTTGCCCCTAGTCTTGGCTTAGCTTTCTGTTCTTCGCTTCTTGCACTAGGTCAAAGTAGATCATGTGATGTGACGTTCCAAAACTGCTGATGATGGGGGCCTCGACCCTGGGACTCATCCCCAAAACTGATGATGATGTGGGCCTCACCCCCAAACTGATACTGATGTTGATGTGTCTCCATACCCGGAGTGCCATATCCGGTAAAAATGATACTGATGTTGATGTGTCTCCATACCCGGAGTGCTGATGATGTGTATCTCCATACCCGGAGTGCTGATGATGTGTGTCTTCATACCCGGAGTGTTGATGATGTGTGTCTCCATACTCGGAGTGCTGATGATGTGTGTCTACATACCCGGAGTGCTGATGATGTGTGTCTCCATACCCGGAGTGCTGATGATGTGTGTCTCCATACCCGGAGTGCTGATGATGTGTCTCTCCATACCCGGAGTGCTGATGATGTGTCTCTCCATACCCGGAGTGCTGATGATGTGTCTCTCCATACCCGGAGTGCTGATGATGTGTGTCTCCATATCCGGAGTGCTGATGATGTGTGTCTCCATACCCGGAGTGCTGATGATGTGTGTCTCCATACCCGGAGTGCTGATGATGTGTGTCTCCATACCCGGAGTGCTGATGATGTGTGTCTCCATACCCGGAGTTCTGATGATGTGTGTCTCCATACCCGGAGTGCTGATGATGTGTGTCTTCCATACCCGGAGTGCTGATGATGTGTCTCCATACCCGAGTGCTGATGATGTGTCTCCATACCCGAGTGCTGATGATGTGTGTCTCCATACCCGGAGTGCTGATGATGTGTCTCCATACCCGAGTGCTGATGATGTGTGTCTCCATACCCGGAGTTCTGATGATGTGTGTCTCCATACCCGGAGTGCTGATTATGTGTCTCTCCATACCCGGAGTGCTGATGATATGTGTCTCCATACCCGGAGTGCTGATGTGGGCCTCGCCCCCAAACTGATACTGATGTTGGCCTCGCCCTCAAACTGATACAGATGCGGGCCTCGCCCCCAGACTAATACTTATGTGGGCATCACCCTCAAACTGATACTGATGTGGGCTTCGCCCAAAACTGATGCTGATGTGGGCCTCGACCCTGGGACTCATCCCCAAGCTGATACTGATGTGGGCCTCGACCCTGAGACTCATCCCCAAAACTGATGCTGATGTGGGTCTCGGCCCCAGACTGATGCTGATGTAGGCCTCGACCCTGGGACTCATCCCCAAGCTGATACTGATGTGGGCCTTGACCCTGGGACTCATCCCCAAAACTGATGCTGATGTGGGCCTCGCCCCTAGACTAATACTGATGTGGGCCTCGCCCCAAACTAATACTTATGTGGGCCTCACCCTCAAACTGATACTGATGTGGGCCTCGCCCCAAACTAATGCTGATGTGGGCCTCGACCCTGGGACTCATCCCCAAGCTGATACTGATGTGGGCCTCGACCCTGGGACTCATCCCCAAAACTGATGCTGATCTGGACCTCGCCCCCAGACTGATACTGATGCGGGCCTCGCCCTCAAACTGATACTGACAATGTGATGGTTCATATTGTATTGCCTCTCTCGAGATAATCCTGATAGCTAAAGAACTTTTCGTCCTCAACGGATGCTTCGCGTCGAAACCAGAGAACCTTCAAAGTACTTAATACACTTAGATCCGCTCGTCTGAATGAGTGATCTGAACTAGAATCCTAGTGTGTGTGTGCCAAGGCTCTTTCGCAGCTTAATCCTTAAGTAAGCCAACTCGATGATTTTCGATAATGCTGAATAGACTAGTATTGCACATGTGCGCGTTGTGGGAGCATAACGGCATAGTTCTCATATATTTAAGTATTGGATACTTACGCAAGTGTAATAGGAGGTTGTGTTTACCGATGGTACGGAAACAGCTTCGCTCTGGATAGACCCATCGGAATTCCATTGGTAGTATGACTATGTGTGCATGGAAGTCCGAATCAGGGTAGGTGTATTTGGTCTTAACCTGAGACTTGCACCGCTAATACTTGCGACAATCAATGTACTTTGGTTTTGGTCGTCCAGGGCTTTAACCGGTTCTGTGTACGCCTCTTCTGGGTATATTGAGAATCGTAGTGTATTGGGTGTGATGTCAAGATGGAAGTATCACTCCAGTCATAGTGGAGATGATGGTCACGTAGGATACGGAACTAGTACTCTTTTGTACTGCAGTCATCGGGATAATATGACTAGGTCATGATTATCCGATTATAGAGACTAGTTAACAGAGATCCGACATGTGCTTCGTACAGGGCAGACACAATTCCAGCCCCATGCCTAGCACGTGACATCTGATACTGGATCGCAATACGCAATACCACGTATACTACGCCTGATATAGATTACATATTCCTTTAAGAATATTTCTGGAGAATTGGGTAGGCACGGTGCTTTTCTAGAAGCCAACCATGTCTTGTAAATCGGTAAAAACGTAGTACTAGGTACGTACGTGTTCGAATAGTCCGATGACCGGATTTACTGCCAACATATCCGAGGATCTCATGGGTTGCTTCCCGAAGATTCACCGATGACGTATGACTCGAACATAATTAATCTGGGATTAATTAGTAGAGAGAGAAAATTAATCTAGGATTAATTGCGGAGATATTTTATCTGGGATAAAATATTATTTAAAGAGAGAGAACGATTAATTTGGAATTAATCGATAAAATAATATATTCGATATATTAAACGAAATTAGATTTCGACGCGGAATTAAAATTAGATTTTAATTCGGGCTAACGACTTAATTTAGAATTAATTCGCTAGCGACGTGAATAGTAATTCTACTAGGCATAATTATTTAATTAAATTTGATTTAATTACGTCGCAACGAAAAATTCGTTAATTCGAAATTAGCGAACCCGAGCCCGGGAGTGTTTGCGGGCCCACTCGCATTTCAAATTTAAGTGGGGCCCACAAGTCACATCACGCGTCACATCATTAGTCATTCTTGTGATGGAAGTCACATCAATTTGGAGTGATGTGATGCCAGTCACTATTCATGAGTGATGTGAGTGGTTGAAGGCTTTAATGCTTGTACCATTTTTGGAAAGTGCATTTGGTATTTTGATTTTTTGAAAATCAAAACACAATACACTTGACAACCTCTTCTCACTCTCTCTCTCACCATTTCGGCCAAGGGCCAAAATTTTCTCTCTTTCTCCTTCAATGCCGAGAGCAACAAGGAAATGTTTAGGGGAATTTTGTTGCAATTTTCTCCAATGCTAGCACATGAAGAGTCATCCAAATGTGATAGGGAAACAAACCCTTGAGCATGGAATCCATTGACAAAGCTTGGAGCTTGGAGATCATTTCCATGGAGGTTGACCGAAAGACAAGGAGAACAAAATGGGTCATGGCCGAGAGCTTCATGGAGCCAAGAAAGTTTTGTGTTTCGTCGCATCGCAAATCCGATCAATGTAAGTATGATTCTGCCATACTTCTTTATTGTATTCACATATTTTCATTGTTTAATTGATCTTGGGACTATAGTAGAAACCCAACAACGACGCGATCACAAAAGTTCAGAATTTTTTTTTAGAAGTTGTGATGCGTAACTAAGGGCCTTAATTTTTATTTTAGAAGTTGTGATTCTAACCTCGTGCATCCCATATAGATACTCATCAGGAGCCGTGTTCGCCTCCAGCGATGTGAAGGAAGCTTGATCAGATCTGTGAGTGGATGTTTTTTCTTTCAAAATCGATTTGTGTACGCTTGTTATTGTTTCAGACTTATCTTTAAAGTTTTTATGGCGCTAGCCTCATTAAATTTTCAGTTACTTATTATGTGAGATGTGATTTGAAAGTTTTAAAGTTTAACAGCAATACTTTTATGTTTTTCGAGGCATTGGGGAAAAACCCACCTCAGCTCTTACTTATGGAATTGACGGACAGAGACCGTCAGTACACGTAGTTCAGGGCTAGGGGGACGGTGATACGTAACGCCCCTAGACCTTAGTTTCAGGTTCAGGTAGTAGCATGGATCAGCATTACCGGCTCTAGTTCAGTGGCTTGGGGGACGGCGATACGTAACGCCCCAAGACCACTAGTTTCAGGTTCCAGAGTGGCGTGCTTTGGGGGACGGCGATACGTAACGGCCCCATGCGTCAAGTTTTCCACACTACTGGGGATATTTTTCGCTGAAAATTTTCAAAAAGGCTTTTCTCAGCTCTTAAGAAAAAACTAGTTTTAAAGCAAAGTTTTCAAAAGCATTTTCAGATTGAATGATTTTATACAGATGTTGTAACGACAGGTAGATTTTACTATTGTATACAACTGTACTGCTACAAACGGGACGAAGACATATAAAATAAATCATGTTGAGACTTAAAAATACTCGTGGAATAATTTTGAGAACAATCGGTTAATCCTTCAAGATCCCCGGGACGAGACTGTACCGTGTTCCTTTTGGATAATCCATGGTATTTTGGGCATAACTTTTTCGTATGAACTCCGATTTTTATGAATTTTATATCTTCGGAAAGCTGAAATCAATACCTACAACTTCCATGTTTAACATTTTTCTAAATTCGGATCATAATTAGGCCAAAAACGCAAGTCGCAATTTTGGATGAATAGTAATTTCGGTGTCAAAATGGAAAAGTCTCAAATTTTCTTCATTTTTCTACATTATTCTACAACCTTCTTAATATCTTTTGGGTCCACTATATAAGGGACTAATAGTCACCATTTACCAATAATTGAAATCGAAATGGAGAGAAAAAGAATGAGAAGCCGAGAGAAAGAAAGGAAGAAGAGAAAATGAGAAGAAGAAGAAGAAGAAGAAGAAGAAGAAAAAGAAAGGAAGAAGAGAAGAGAAGGGAAGGGAAGGGTAAAGAAGCTTGGAATCCATGGAAGACTTGAAGAGTAAAGGAAAATCAAGAAAATGGAGGTAAGAATCCATGACCCAAATCTTGAGTTTTTGATTTTTGATGGTATGAATGATTTGATAATGATAAACACATGTTGAGGTTCCAATTGGTGAATATATAAGTTTGGGAATTGGTTATTGTATGTTACCCCAATTCTATAAGAATCTTTAAGTTTTAAGATGAGTTGAGAATATAAGATTAGAATGTTAAATTGGTGTATAATGTATGTTAAATTGGGTGTAGGGTGATGATTGTGTATTGATTTTTAGTATGGAAGTGTTGGAAGATTGTAGTAAGTGGTGACTTGAATTAATGGAGTTGGATAGTTTTGAGTTGATGAAATAAGTGGTTTTATATTTGTTATTCAAGTTTGTGGGTTTAGTAAGAATGATGATGAATGATGAATTTTGAGTGAAAATGAAATGATTTGGAATGTTATGTGATGATAATTTATGTTTTGGATGTGTTGTTTTGATTGAGGATGTATGGAAATGGATTTTTGGGGGCTGATCGAAGAGGCATAATCTGCCCAGCAAAGCACCGACGCGTCGCGACGTGCAGCTTGTGCTGCGTCGCGACGCGCCCAACAGAAACAAATTTTTTTTTTAGGAAACGAACGCGTAACCTAGAGTCGGGGCGTTGTTTTTATAATTCATTGGAGGGACAAAAAGGTTCTAATAGGGTAGTCCAATTGGATTAGGGAATTTTATGAAATTAGGAATCGTATTTTTATAAATGTTGATTCTAATAAAATTCGATCGTAGGTTATTCACAGGAACCGCATTCTCCTACGACCAAGGATCCAGTACCAGCCAGACTCAAACTCAGTGAGTGGACCTCTTTTCTTTAACTAGCTTTATTTATTAAGTCTTAAGTTTTGATATCAGACTTATATTTTCACGCTTTAGGGCGTTAGAATAATCTATTTACAATTATTTTATTTACAGTTATGTTTTGAGAAGAGTAAAATATTTTCAGAAAACATTGTTTACAGTTTTAAGCTTTAAAATATGATTTTCATGTTTTCGGGGCATGAGGTAAAAACTCACCCCAGTATGTAACTTGAGATACAGTTGGAATTGACGGATTCATAGGACATGTGCACATGTAGAGAGCCAGGATGACGGCTTGGGATCGTGTACCTGGACTCTAGTTCAGAGCTTGGGCGGTAGCATTGATCCGTACCCCCAGTTCTAGTGGTGGCTACACCTAGTTAAGTCGTTGTCCTGGGTGTAGAGCTCACGTCCAGTTGAGTTGTTGTCCTGGGCGAGGGGCACCACCAGTTACAGAGATGCCTAGTTGAGTCGTTGTCCTGGGCATAGAGTACCACCAGTTTCATACACCCAGTTGAGTCGTTGTCCTGGGTGTAGAGAGATCACTAGTTCCCAGTTAAGTATTCCCGGACACGTCCAGTTGAGTCGGTTACCTAGACGTATAACAGTTTTCAGATTTTCAGTACACAGTTTTCAGAGCTTCAGTACATAGTTTTCAGAATTCAGATTTTAGTAAACAGTTTTCAGAAATTAGATTTTAGAAACAGTTTTCAGAAACCAAGAGATTCAAAGCTATTTCTAGAAAGTTCAGTTTTATAAAGAAATTTCATACGAATTGATTTTTCTAAAAACTTTAGTTTTAAAGTCTTCATGTTTTGTTTTAAGATTTTTAGTTTCATGTCCACTCACTTAGATCGTACAACGATCTAACCCCCACTCCAGTTTCTGTATCTTGCAGGTTTCTCGGAGGACAAGCTCGGGAAGACGGATACTGATGTAGTCACTAGGAGTGGAGTCCACCAGTACGGAGTCACAGAGCATAAGAGTCTAGTTCAAAGTCAAAGTAGATGTATGCATTTTTTTTAGTGTCATATAAGTCAGTATAGGTAACTATTAAAGAGTTGTAAGAAAATGACATTTTGAATACATAGTTAATTAAAGTAAAAGTATTTTATATTGTTCAGTTGGGTTATGGTTTCCGTGCATGGTATTACCTTTGAATGGTTTAGAGTACAGTCGAGAAGTCAGAGGCTAATGGGGATTGTACTGCTACTCTCTGCCGGTAACATCTCCCAGATTGGGAATGTTACAGATGTTATGATTCAGTTTCTTATTTTTTAGCTCCACTCACTGAGATCCTCAGGACTCACCCCCACCACTTCCCAGTTCTTTTGCAGGATTCTTATTTTGGTTAGTCATGCGCTGTTTTTGGAGACCCAGTACGAGGACAAGTGTTACACTGCAGTCACTAGTCATCGAGTCCATCATTCCAGATCTATGTTCATGTAGAATATAGATCTCTAGGATGTCATTTTGTCTTATCAAAATATGTATTTGATGATGTACATTTACTATATATATGCATATACTCGTCCTCATGAAATAGCATTTAAGTTTATTTAAGTTATTAAGGTGCATATGTGATTGAATAAGCATGGCATAACATTAAGATAAGAGTAAAAGTTCTAGTACATGAGTTAGAGGCTTAGGCGACAGTGGGAGCTGTGGCTTGCCGGTAACATTCATGTATTGCGGATGTTACCTCTCTAACAAGGTGTGAGTCTGATAAATATTTTTGATATACAGTCCAGTTGTCATGAACAACAATATTTCATCTCAGGGTCTCTCACAAGTACAAGTAGTTCTCAAATACATTAAGGGGGCGTTTGGTAGAGAGTGAGCATAAGTCAGCGTCAAAAAATAATCTCATGTTGTGAGATTATGATTTTTTGAGCGTTAACGATACCGTCAACGCTACCCGTTTGGTGTAGAGTTTAAACGTTAACGTCAACGCTCCACCAAGCGCACCATAATACTTTTTATTTTGGGTAAGGAAATCAATGTGATCAAGTTGTTTTGATGGATCATTTTGCAACAAATTATGCAAAGAAAGGGATTGTCCAGAGTCAAGAAATATTTACACCATGTACACTTCAGGTGCCAAAAACATAGGCTGCTCCCAAGGAGCTTGAATCCATTCACAAGGTTGGGTATTTTTTTTAGTGTTCTCTATAATCAGAAGATGTAGTTAAATGGTTTTACCTAAAGAGAATATTTATTTTGTATGATCCAATATATTTGAGTTGTTGAAGTAATCTTAACAGCTAAAGCTGTTTTTATTCTTGGTGTGATAACCAAAGGTCTTGAATCTCTACGTGTGGTTGAGTTTTCGATGGGAGGAATCGTTCCCAGACCGCAAGCTGGCTGTTTCACAGAAGGCTATCTGTAATCAGTGAGTATAATTTAAGGTCTCTATGCATATACTGATTTTTCTATAGCTTTTTGTACCATTATGTTCTATTTCCAATCTATCATTTCGGGATGGTCGGCGACGAGACGCTCCTCCTCTGACATGGGCTGAGTTTAGTATGGCCTTTCTGTCTAGATTTTTGCTGCAGAGTATCATGGATGCCAGAGCTCTTGAGTTTGAACAACTGGTACAGGGCGAGTAGATGACAGTTTCTGAGTATGACATACGGTTTACACGATTGTCTCGTTATGCCCCACATCTAATCATACAGAGGAGATGAAGGTGAAGAGGTTTGTGAATCGGTTTCGAGATTATTTGTTCCGCTCCATCCATTTCACATAGACCACTACCTACACCCAAGTTTTAGATGTTGCGCTGCGATTTGAAGCACGGGTTAGAGAGAGACAAGCAGAGAGGGAGTCTCGAGAGAAATCTAAGTCAGATGAGAGGATTAAGCAGCAGCGGAGTGGCCCTAGTAGACAGCAACAAATGTCAACTCCTCTTATGGCATGCAGAGACATGGGTCCAGTTCAAGGGGGTCAGGACTGTAGGCCGGCTCAGAGTGTCACTTCTCGTGCAGTTTCTTCTCCCTCGGTAGCCCAGCCTGGGTGAACCCTACCACAATGTCCTATTTATGGACGAGCTCATACCGGGACTTGTAGATCTGGGAGTATAGGTTTCTATCGGTGTGGGCAAATGGGTCATTTGAAGTGAGACTGCCCGGTACCAGCAGAGCAGTTGCCATCATTCAGTGCTGCCCCATCTACACCCCAGTCGCAGCCTAATATAAATGTAGGAGGAGGATAGCAGAGGCCAGTGAATAGAGGACAGAAAGTAGGAGGAATGGGACAACTAGCTGGTGATCGAGGACAAGCTTCCTCCAGCAGAGTTCAGGGCAGAGTGTATACCCTCACTCCCCAGGAGGCATAAGCATCCAATGCGGTGGTCACATGTACATTGTTGATTGATTCAGTACAAGCAAGAGTGTTATTTGATTCTGGTGCTACATATTCTTTTGTGGCACCGTGTTTTGTGACTCAGATGGGTACAGACAACGAGCCTTTAGACTCCCCTATCATTATAGTTACACCAGTAGGAGACCCCTTAGAAGCTACGCAGAGTGTAAAGTATTGTTCCATAGACATTGACGGGTACATATCTTATGTCGATTTAGTAGTATTGGGTATACTGAGCTTTGATGTCATTCTGGGGATGGATTGGCTAACAAAGCACTATACGGTACTTGATTGTCAAGAGAAGACTGTTACGCTTCACTTTCCCGATACACCAGTAAAAGTCTACCAGGGGGATATAATTGTAACACCTCACAATTTGGTATCAGTTATGGAAGCATTTAAGCTACTTCAGAAGAAAAATATAGGATATCTGGCATATGTAACAGACAATAGAGTGGAAAATATAGATCTAGAGCAGATCCCGGTGGTGAGGGAGTGCTCTGATGTGTTCCCAGATGAGTTGCCAGGTTTACCTCGGGATAGAGAGATTGAGTTTTGTATAGACATCATACCAGGAACCCAGCCTATATCGATTCCTCCATACAAAATGGCCCCTGCAGAACTCATAGAGTTGAAGGCGCAGTTACAAGACTTGCTGGATAAGGGCTTTATTCGCCCCAGCGTGTCCCCGTGGGGTGCTCCGGTGTTGTTTGTGAGGAAAAATGATTGGATATTATGACTATGCATAGATTATCGGAAACTGAATAAGGTGACGATCAAGAACAAATATCCACTGCCAAGGATTGATGATTTATTTGATCAGTTGCAGAGGCGCAATGTTTCTCGAAAATTGACCTGCGCTCGGGTTATCATCAATTAAAGATTAAAGAGAGTGATGTCTCGAAGACAGCTTTTCGAACCAGATACGGGCATTACAAATTTTTAGTAATGTCATTTGGTCTGACCAATGCCCCTACCGCATTTATGGATCTGATGAACAAGGTATTTAGGCCATTTCTAGACCGGTTCGTGATAGTCTTTATTGACGATATTATGGTGTATTCGCGTAGTGAGCAGGAGCATACGGAACTTTGCATCAGGTGTAGCAGACACTGAGAGAACAGAAGTTATACGCTAAGTTCTCGAAGTGTGAGTTTTGGTTGAAAAGTGTGGTATTCTTGGGGCATGTGGTGTCCAATGATGGAATTGGGGTAGATTCCCAGAAGATTGAAGCTATTCAGAATTGGCATCGGCCTAAAAGCGTAACAGAGATTCGTAGCTTCTTGGGTTTAGTAGGGTACTATAGGAGATTCGTAGAGAATTTATCCAAGATAGCTGCTCCACTAACGCGAGTGACCCAGAAGAATGTGAAGCTTGAATTGTCTGATTCTTGCGATAAGATTTTTCAGGAACTCAAGCGCCGATTGACCACTGCTCCTATTCTTGCACTACCAGCGGGATCGGGAGGATTTACAGTGTATTGTGACGCTTCCAGAGTAGGTCTGGACTGTGTATTGATGCAGAGGGGGAAATGATTGCTTATGCATCCAGACAATTGAAGCCTTATGAGCAAAATTACCTCACTCATGATTTAGAGATGGCTACAATAATATTTACTCTGAAGATATGGCGGCATTATTTGTACGGTGAAAGGTTTGAAATTTTCACCGATCACAAAAGCCTTAAGTATATGCAGAGCCAAAAGGAGCTTAATTTGAGGCAGATGAGATAGGTGGAGTTGTTGAAAGATTATGAATGCTCCATTCAGTACCATCCGAGCAAAGCTAATATTGTGGCGAATGCCTTAAGCATTAAGTCTATTGGAAGTTTGGCTCATTTGCCAATTGAGCGATGGCGCCCAGTCAGAAAAATGTAGAGTAGTATGCTGGATGGAGTGAATTTTCAGGTGACGACACAAGGGGGGTTGTTGGCACAGATTCAAGTTAAATCCACCCTCGTCGATGAAATCAAAGTTGCACAGGAAGCGGATCCTGAGGTGCAACAGATTAGATATCGGTTACAGCAAGGTACAGAGGATGAGTATTACCTAGACAGTGAAAATCTTATCAGGAAGTAGAATAGAATCCTTGTTCCTCCAGTTCCAAAGTTGAAACGCTCGATATTAGCGAAGGCCCATACTTCATCTTACACCATGCATCCTAGAATCACCAAGATGTATCACGACCTTAAGGATCTGTATTGGTGGGATGGCATGAAAAAGGATGTGGCTGAATTTGTCACAAGGTGTCTCACTTGTCAGCAGGTTAAAGCTGAACATCAGAGACCAACAGGGAAGTTACAGAGTTTAGACATTCCATAGTGGAAATGGGATAAGATCACTATGGATTTTATCGTCGGGCTTCCACATACCTCAAAGAGTTGTGATTCTATATGGGTGATCGTAGATAGGTTGACTAAATCAGCACATTTTCTTCCAATGAAGACTAGCTTTACAGCAGCCCAGTATGCCAAACTGTACTTAGAGGAGATAGTGTCGTTGCATAGGGTACCTATCTCAATTTTCTCCGATCAAGGTTCTCAGTTTACCTCTAAGTTTTGGCAGTCATTTCAAGAGGCTTTGGGTTCACAGTTACGCTTTAGCACAGCTTTTCACCCACAGACTGATGGTCAGTCAGAGCGCACCATACATACCTTAGAAGATATGCTTCGAGCTTGTGTGATTGAAATTAAGGGTAGTTGGGACCAGTATTTGCCACTTATAGAATTCGCTTATAATAATAGTTATCAAGCAAGCATTCAAATGGCACCATTCGAGGCTCTGTATGGGCGGAAGTGTAGGTCGCCAGTTGGATGGTTTGAAGTCGGGGAGCAGAAGTTATTGGGACCTGATTTAGTACAATATGTCGTAGAAAAAGTAAATCTGATCAGAGAGAGGTTGAGTACGGCCCAGAGTCACCAAAAGAGTTATGCAGATCACCGGAGAAAGGATTTGGAGTTTCAGGTATGAGTTTTTGTGTTTTTGAGGGTATCTCCTTTCAAGGGAGTCGTGAGATTCGGTAAAAAGGGTAAACTCAGCCCTAGATTTATTGGACCGTTCCAGATACTTCGGAGAGTTGTAGGAAGAGCATATGAACTGGAGCTTCCACCCAACATGGACAGGATACATCCGGTTTTTCATGTATCCATGTTACGGAAGTATTTGCGTGACGAATCTCATATGTTGGAGCCTCAGACAGTTGATATCCATCAAGACTTATCTTATTTGGAACAACCAGTAGCTATTATGGGAAAAGAGACAAGGAAGCTACGATCTCGATAGGTTCCTTCGGTCAAGGTGATTTGGCAACATCACAAGGAAGAAGAGGATACCTGGGAACTGAAAGAAGCCATGAAAGAGCAGTATCCCTGACTCTTTGCGGATGAAGGTACACACCATTTCCTTTAAACGTTTTGATTCGGGGACGAATCGTTTTAAGGGGGAGAATTTGTAACGACCCCAAATAGTTTTGCTCGGCTTGGGACACTTGGGATTTTCTTTTCCGGGCCAGAAAATAATTTCCGGGATCGATTTAGGAACAACGAACACTTACTTAACATTAAGCCCAATTTTCCTTTGATTTCCTTCTTAGGCCAACAAAAATTTAAAAGAAAGGAAAAGAGAAGCCCAAGGCCCAACTAATGAATTGCTTACACTTTTCTAGAACATTGGTTAAGTTAAGAATGATACAATAAGAAAGGAAAACATTTTTTCATTTCTTTCTTGGCACAAACGTGAGTTAGAGGGAGATGAGAGAAAGGGAGAAAGTTTTCATTTTCTTAGAAAGAGTTGAAGCTTGTCAAGGGTAATCCATTCAAGCTAAACCCTAAAAGAAGAAGAAATGGATCAACTAGCATTGTTAAGGAATAAAGGAGATTGAATAGAGGTAAGAAGCTTTGACCCAAACCTTAAGTTGTGAGTTTTTGAGTTTGGATGTTGATAGAATGTTGTTGATTTGTGATTAATGATGGGTATTGATATTAGAAAATCACATTTGGGGGGAACTTTGGGTTTTCAATTCTAATGAGAACATTGGGTTAAGATGAGGAGTTATGGAAGGTGTGGAGATGTTAGAAGTTGATGTTTGATGATTGTTTTTGCTTGTGTTTATTATGAAATGAGTTTTGGAATCAATCATTGAAGGAACAAAATTCTGGTCCTGAATTGGGCTCACGATGCAAATGAGACAGAGAGGTGCATCTGATGGTGCATCGCGACGCGAACAAGGCAGAGACATGCAATCAATTTGCACGGGCGCGTCGCGACGCGAATAGGGATGGCGTCGTGACGCGATCCCAAAAGTTCGGAATTTTTTTTTAGAAGTTGCGATGCGTAACTAAGGGCCTAAATTTTTATTTTACATTTCTTTAAATAGATAGAAATGTTCTAAGAGAGTAATCCTACTAGGTTGAAAAACTTAATTTGTTTTCGAACCGTATCTTATAAATTGTGATTCTAACCTCATGTATCCCATATAGATACTCATCAGGAGCCACGTTCGCCTCCAGCGATGTGAATGAAGCTTGACCAGACTTCAAATCTGTGAGTGGATGTTTTTTCTTTCAAAATTGATTTGTGTACGCTTTTTATTGTTTCAAACTTATCTTTAAAGTTTTTAGGGCGTTAGCCTTATTAAATTTTCAGTTACTTATTATGTGAGATGTGATTTGAAAGTTTTAAAGTTTAACAGTAATACTTTTATATTTTTCGAGGCATAGGGGAAAAACCCACCTCAGCTCTTACTTATGGAATTGACGGACAGATACCGTGTGCACACGTAGCTTAGGGCTAGGGGGACGGCGATACGTAACGCCCCTAGACCCTAGTTTCAGGGTCAGATAGTAGCATGGATCAGCGCTACCGACTCTAGTTCAGTGGCTTGGGGGACGGCGATACGTAACGCCCCAATACCACCAATTTCAGGGTCGGGAGTGGCGTGCTTTGGGGGACAGCGATACGTAACGCCCCAAAGTCATGGATTTACACTTCTGGCTCCAGTTAGGCTTATGGGGGGACGGCGATACGTAACCCCCCCATGCGTCAAGTTTTCCACAGTACCAGAGATATTTTTCGCATAAAGTTTTTAGAAAGGCTTTTCTCAGCTCTTAAGAAAAGAACCAGTTTTCAAGCAAAGTTTTCAAAAGCATTTTCAGATTGAATGATTTTATACAGATATTCTGATTCAGTTCTTATTTTGCAGCTCCACTCACTGAGATCCTCATGACTCACCCCCACCACTTCCCAGTTCTTTTGCAGGATTCTTCTTTTGGTGAGCCATCCGCTGTTTTTGGAGACCCAGTACGAGGACAAGTGTTACACTGCAGTCACCAGTCATCGGGTCCATCTTTCCAGATCTATGTTCCTGTAGAATGTAGATCTCTAGGATGTCACTTTGTCTTATCAAAATATGTATTTGATGATGAACATATACTATATATATACTTTGTATACTCTTGGGCATGTATATATATGCATATACTCGTCCTCATGAAACAACATTTAAGTTTATTTAAGTTATTAAGGTGCATGTGTGATTTAATAAGCATGGCATAGCATTAAGATAAGAGTAAAAGTTCTAGTACATGAGTTAGAGGCTTAGGCGACAGTAGGATCTGTTGCTTGCCGGTAACATTCCCGTATTGGGGAAGTTACATCTCTAACAAGGTGCGAGTCTGATTAATGTTTTTGATATACAGTCCAGTTGTCATGAACAACAACATTTCATCTCAGGGTCTCTCACAGGTACAAGTAGTTCTCAAATACATTAAGGGGGCGTTTGGTAGAGAGTATTTTCATAGAGTATAGGCTAGCTTATAAGCTATGGAATAAACGTTAGAGCATAAGTCAGCGTCAAAAATAATCTCATGTTGTGAGATTATGATTTTGTGAGCGTTAACGATACCTTCAACGCTACCTGTTTGGTGGAGAGTTTAAACGTTAGCGTCAACGCTCCACCAAGCGCACCCTATTACTTTTTATTTTCTGTAAGGAAATCAATGTGATCAAGCTGTTTTGATGGATCAGTTTGCAACAAATTATGCAAAGAAAGGGATTGTCCAGCTTCAAGAAATATTTACACCAGGTACACTTCAGGTGCCAAAAACACAGGCTGCTCTCAAGGAGCTTGAATCCATTCACAAGGTTGGGCATTTTTTTTTTTAGTGTTCTCTATAATCAGAAGCTGTAGTTAAATAGCTGTTTTTATTCTTGGTGTGACAACCAAAGGTCTTGGATCTCTACGTGTGGTTGAGTTTTCGATTGGAAGAATCGTTCCTAGCCGCAAGCTGGCTACTTCACAGAAGGCTATCTACAACCAGTGAGTACAATTTAGGGTCTCTATGCACATACTGGTTTTTCTATAGCTTTTTGTACCATTATGTTCTATTTCCAATTTGCAAGTTGATTGAGGAATTTCTTGAAAGGCTTGGGTGGCAGAAGCCAAGGGTAAAGAATGCGAAAGTTATTGGTCCAAGCTTAAATGTTTATCTTCATCTAGAAGAATTAATGTACTATTTATGTGTAACAAATCTAAAATATAAATGCCACTCAATCAAATATCCTAATATAGGAATATAACCTTGGGTAATAGTAGAAAATTTAGATCAGAGGGATACTTTAAAAATTGATACGAGACGATTGGATGGGACAGGGATTGGCAAAATGCAAATGTTGGCCCATCTCGATGCAACTCTACTATGCTCCTGAAATGTTTTAGAAACCGTTGCTCAAATCATTGTATCCAACAACTCTGAAAATAAAATTAAAGAAACGAATAACAATTAGTTTTCGGATTGAACCTCAACAAGAAATCGAAAGGTAACTGCTAAACAGTTTTTTGCTCTTCGGCCTGTCTCAGCAACTCGTCAATTCGTTCCTTTGCCTCTCCCAAACTCCTCTTCTCAAGTTCCTCCACAAAGCTCTTGTATATGCTATCCTGTGGAACCATTCCCTTTGACAACATTTCTTCATAAAATGAGCAAGCCAGTTCAAGTTTCCCACATTCGCGTAGCCCACACACCAAAATAACATAAGTACTGGCATTAATACTGACATTATTTTTAAACATGTGAGTTAACAAGAAGTTAAGCACTTTCATCCTCTTCTTACGACAGCACATCTTCAATAACGGCGCATAAGTATTGTTATCAGGATTGCACGAATCCTCCTCCATCTTTTGAAGCAATTTTAATGCATTCTCCTCTTCTGAACGTGAACAAGCGGAAGAAATCATGGTATTATAAGTCAAAACATCCGGCATAACTCCCTGCTTTTTCATATCCTCGAATATCTCATTAGCATCCTTAACCCTTCCCGCTTTACTCAAAATGGAAATCAATGAACTGTAAAATGAAGCGTCGGGTAAGCAACCATCACTCTTCATCTTCTCATAAATCTTCAATGCTTCATTTATCTGCTTTGCTTTCCCTAATGCACTCATAACAACAGTATAAGTCACAACACTTGGCTTGCTCCCCTTCTCTTCCATTTCTTTCAAAATATCATCAACTTTGCGAAAATCCTTTTCACGACAATAATGCTCAATGAAACTAGTATAAGAAACCACATCTGGGCTAAACCCGTGAAGAATCATACCATCCATAGCTTTCTGAGCATCCTCTAACTTCCTAGCTTTGCACCACCCATGTATCAGAACATTGAAAGTACTAGCATACAATGGTATACAGTCCTTGAACTCGAGAAAAACTTTATAAGCATGCTCTACACTATTCTCTTTAACCAAAGCATCCATTAATATGTTCATTGCCTTTGCTTCTTTTGCAACACCATATTTTTCAATTCCTCTAAAAACCTCAATAGCATCATCATACCTACCGCCTCTTGCCAGCCTCCTCATAACCTTACTCATTGTACCCAATGTAACATACCCATTATTTAACTTATCCATTTCCTTAACTAACTCCCACATAAGACTAAACTTCTTTGATTTCCCTAATAAATTGACCATTGTGTTATATATTTCAGGTGTGTGCATATAACCTGTTTGTGTTTTTGCCCAAGTGAAGAACCCAAAAGCCGAAATCCAGTCATTGCTAAATCTCCTCAATATTTGCTCAACCAAACTGTTTGATACACTCACAGGACACACAATTAACGCCTCAACAACTTTATCAGGTGACGGGTACCGCCTCCTGAGGATTTCACTGATTTTATCAACGTCAGTGTCTTGTTTTTCACTCAAAACTTTGCTGGAAATTCTAGTTTGATCGCTGATTTTGTGACTCTCAACCCAACTGGCAAGGGAAGGGATGACAAAATCCTCACCTGGGCTTTGGGTGTCGAAGAATTTTATCCAACTCGGCAGCTCCGGCGACTCGGTGGTGGTGGTGCAGAGAGGATTGCGTAGTAAGTGACGCAAAGGATTGATTTTGTTATGCTTTTGCAAATGGGTTTGTGACAATAGCTTCACTATGTTGTGTTTAGGGAGCATTTTTTCCCCAATGATTGAAAAGCAAGCGACTGGTTTCTAGGTTTGGCTTTGGTTGCCCATTTAAACGAAGGGAGAACTAAAACGATCACCTAATTTCAACATCATTTTACTTCTATTTGTGTGAATTTTAAAAATGATTATTTTAAAAGATGAAAATTGATATTAAAATTATTATAGTAATTGATTAACACTAAAAAATATATATTTATTAAAAAAAATTAATCATTTTACACTTTTAATTTCTTTAATATCCTTAATTGTAATATCCCGAATATTTTTCGAAATAATTCTAGAATGTTTCCGAATTAAATTTACAAATTTGAAATGGAATGCTATTCGAAAATAAGAGATTATTTGATCTCAATTAATGTGACGCCGTTCATCCGGTACAGTTAAAAAGGACACAAATATTGTGTGCCTCCCAATAAATTTAACCAATGATATAAAAATTAGGATAAAATTATTAAAATATAAATAATATTTAACTATAAAAGAAATAATTGTATTTGTCTTTTAGTGATTTTGTGTTAAGTTTTTGTGGATATACCATTTTTGTGAACGATCACCTAATTTCAACATCATTTTACTTCTATTTGTGTGAATTTTAAAATTGATTATTTTAAAAGATGGAAAATTATATTAAAATTATTATAGTAATTAATAAACACTAAAAAGTGTACATTTATTTAAAAAAAAAAATTAATCATTTCACACTTTTAATTTCATTAATCTCCTTAATTGTAATATCCCGAATATTTTTCGAAATAGTTCTAGAATATTTCCGAATTAAATTTAAAGATTTGGAACGGAATGGTATTCGAAAATAAGAGATTATTTGATCTCAATTGATGTGACGCGGTTCATCCGGTACAGTTAAAAAGGACATAAATATTGTGTGCCTCCCAATAAATTTAACCAATGATATAAAAATTAGGATAAAATTATTAAAATATAAATAATATTTAACTTAAAAAAATAACTTTATTTGTCTTTTAGTGATTTTGTGTTAAGTTTTTGTGGATATACCATTTTTGTGAAAGACCACCTAATTTCAACATCATTTTACTTCTATTTGTGTGAATTTTAAAATTGATTATTTTAAAAGATGGAAAATTATATTAAAATTATTATAGTAATTGATGAACACTAAAAAGTGTACATTTATTTAAAAAAAAAAATTAATCATTTCACACTTTTAATTTCATTAATCTCATTAATTGTAATATCCCGAATATTTTTCGAAATAGTTCTAGAATATTTCTGAATTAAATTTAAAGATTTGGAACGGGATGGTATTCGAAAATAAGAGATTATGCGTTAGAAAATAGTTCGGAATATTTTAAAGTGAAGCCGCATCGCGTTGGAAAACGCATGGTTTCGAGAACTGGTTACGCGATTCATGTTTATATCGTTATACGCGTAAAAATTTCTTATTTCAGCTATACATATAGTACACAAACTCTGATTGAGCTAATTCTTGAACCATCAAACTCTTGATTTTGAGAAGAACAACTTTCGTGTTGAACACTTTTTCAAATTTCGAGCAAAATGGGCTCGATTTAGCTGATTTTAGTTTCAGCCCTATATTAGGGGCCAAAGTGCAATAATGCGATGACCACATTGTAATTTTTGAAAATTATATTATTAAAGCCAAAAATTTCTGATTATTACAAAAACACCCTCAAACCTTATACATAAAACATGAGAAAGGGATAAGAGAGAGAAAGGATTGGTGGGATGCACACAGCCGGCCGGCCACCCCCAGCGGTGCGCGTCGGCACCGT